>JBBDGP010006030.1:0-30076 GCA_037952835.1 Lithobates septentrionalis | reverse complement strand
TAATGGGCACAGCGGGTGTACAGACCCGGGAACTCAGCACAGGGATGGGGAGACCCCTCATAATGGGCACAGCGGGCGTACAGACCCGGGAACTCAGCACAGGGATGGTGGGAACCCCTCATAATGGGCACAGCGGGTGTACAGACCCAGGAACTCAGCACAGGGATGGTGGGAACCCCTCATAATGGGCACAGCGGGTGTACAGACCCAGGAACTCAGCACAGGGATGGTGAGAACCCCTCATAATGGGCACAGCGGGTGTACAGACCCGGGAACTCAGCACAGGGATGGGGAGAACCCCTCATAATGGGCACAGCGGGTGTACAGACCCGGAACTCAGCACAGGGATGGTGAGAACCCCTCATAATGGGCACAGCGGGTGTACAGACCCGGGAACTCAGCACAGGGATGGGGAGAACCCCTCATAATGGGCACAGCGGGCGTACAGACCCGGGAACTCAGCACAGGGATGGTGGGAACCCCTCATAATGGGCACAGCGGGTGTACAGACCCAGGAACTCAGCACAGGGATGGTGGGAACCCCTCATAATGGGCACAGCGGGTGTACAGACCCAGGAACTCAGCACAGGGATGGTGAGAACCCCTCATAATGGGCACAGCGGGTGTACAGACCCGGGAACTCAGCACAGGGATGGGGAGAACCCCTCATAATGGGCACAGCGGGTGTACAGACCCGGGAACTCAGCACAGGGATGGTGAGAACCCCTCATAATGGGCACAGCGGGTGTACAGACCCGGGAACTCAGCACAGGGATGGTGAGAACCCCTCATAATGGGCACAGCGGGTGTACAGACCCGGGAACTCAGCACAGGATGGTGGGAACCCCTCATAATGGGCACAGCGGGTGTACAGACCCAGGAACTCAGCACAGGGATGGTGAGAACCCCTCATAATGGGCACAGCGGGTGTACAGACCTGGGAACTCAGCACAGGGATGGTGAGAACCCCTCATAATGGGCACAGCGGGTGTACAGACCTGGGAACTCAGCACAGGGATGGTGAGAACCCCTCATAATGGGCACAGCGGGTGTACAGACCCGGGAACTCAGCACAGGGATGGTGAGAACCCCTCATAATGGGCACAGCGGGTGTACAGACCCGGGAACTCAGCACAGGGATGGTGGGAACCCCTCATAATGGGCACAGCGGGTGTACAGACCCAGGAACTCAGCACAGGGATGGTGAGAACCCCTCATAATGGGCACAGCGGGTGTACAGACCTGGGAACACAGTAGAACCCCTCATAATGCTGCAGTCGGACATGTACATGGAGATAGGTTCAGTTGCTTTGCTCTCCATAGACAGAACAGTCGGGGACATTTTCTAGATACGTCTCACATCAGTGACAACATATAATAGAATATTCTGTGTACATATAGAGGGTCATTGTGCTCCGAACTCCCCGACTGCGAGACGTTTCCTGTCTGAGATGTTTTCATTTCTCATATTTATTATACAAAAGAGAATCCGAGACTGGAGGAGCGTGACTGGGGGGGGGGGGGCATTAGAGTGTAAGCTCCTCTGTACAGAGACTGATGTGACTGTGGGGGAGGGGACATTAGAGTGTAAGCTCCTCTGTATAGAGACTGATGTGACTGTGGGGGGAGGGGACATTAGAGTGTAAGCTCCTCTGTATAGAGACTGATGTTGACTGTGGGGGGGGGGGACATTAGAGTGTAAGCTCCTCTGTATAGAGACTGATGTGACTGTGGGGGGGGGGACATTAGAGTGTAAGCTCCTCTGTATAGAGACTGATGTGACTGTGGGGGGAGGGACATTAGAGTGTAAGCTCCTCTGTATAGAGACTGATGTGACTGTGGGGGGGGGGGACATTAGAGTGTAAGCTCCTCTGTATAGAGACTGATGTGACTGGGGGGGGGGGGGCATTAGAGTGTAAGCTCCTCTGTACAGAGACTGATGTGACTGTGGGGGAGGGGACATTAGAGTGTAAGCTCCTCTGTATAGAGACTGATGTGACTGTGGGGGGAGGGGACATTAGAGTGTAAGCTCCTCTGTATAGAGACTGATGTGACTGTGGGGGGGGGGACATTAGAGTGTAAGCTCCTCTGTATAGAGACTGATGTGACTGTGGGGGGGGGGACATTAGAGTGTAAGCTCCTCTGTATAGAGACTGATGTGACTGTGGGGGGGAGGGGACATTAGAGTGTAAGCTCCTCTGTATAGAGACTGATGTGACTGTGGGGGGGGGGGACATTAGAGTGTAAGCTCCTCTGTATAGAGACTGATGTGACTGGGGGGGGGGGGGGACATTAGAGTGTAAGCTCCTCTGTACCAGAGACTGATGTGACTGTGGGGGGGGGGGACATTAGAGTGTAAGCTCCTCTGTATAGAGACTGATGTGACTGTGGGGGGAGGGGACATTAGAGTGTAAGCTCCTCTGTATAGAGACTGATGTGACTGTGGGGGGGGGGGGACATTAGAGTGTAAGCTCCTCTGTATAGAGACTGATGTGACTGTGGGGGGGGGGACATTAGAGTGTAAGCTCCTCTGTATAGAGACTGATGTGACTGTGGGGGGAGGGGACATTAGAGTGTAAGCTCCTCTGTATAGAGACTGATGTGACTGTGGGGGGGGGGGGACATTAGAGTGTAAGCTCCTCTGTATAGAGACTGATGTGACTGTGGGGGGAGGGGACATTAGAGTGTAAGCTCCTCTGTATAGAGACTGATGTGACTGTGGGGGGAGGGGACATTAGAGTGTAAGCTCCTCTGTACAGAGACTGATGTGACTGTGGGGGGAGGGGACATTAGAGTGTAAGCTCCTCTGTACAGAGGACTGATGTGACTGTGGGGGAGGGGACATTAGAGTGTAAGCTCCTCTGTATAGAGACTGATGTGACTGTGGGGGAGGGGACATTAGAGTGTAAGCTCCTCTGTATAGAGACTGATGTGACTGTGGGGGGAGGGGACATTAGAGTGTAAGCTCCTCTGTATAGAGACTGATGTGACTGTGGGGGAGGGACATTAGAGTGTAAGCTCCTCTGTATAGAGACTGATGTGACTGTGGGGGGGGGGGGACATTAGAGTGTAAGCTCCTCTGTACAGAGACTGATGTGACTGTGGGGGGAGGGGACATTAGAGTGTAAGCTCCTCTGGTACAGAGACTGATGTGACTGTGGGGGGAGGGGACATTAGAGTGTAAGCTCCTCTGTACAGAGACTGATGTGACTGTGGAGGGGGGGGGGGGACATTAGAGTGTAAGCTCCTCTGTATAGAGACTGATGTGACTGTGGGGGGAGGGGACATTAGAGTGTAAGCTCCTCTGTATAGAGACTGATGTGACTGTGGGGGGAGGGGACATTAGAGTGTAAGCTCCTCTGTACAGAGACTGATGTGACTGTGGGGGGGGGGACATTAGAGTGTAAGCTCCTCTGTATAGAGACTGATGTGACTGTGGGGGAGGGGACATTAGAGTGTAAGCTCCTCTGTATAGAGACTGATGTGACTGTGGGGGGGGGGGGGGACATTAGAGTGTAAGCTCCTCTGTATAGAGACTGATGTGACTGTGTGGGGGAGGGGACATTAGAGTGTAAGCTCCTCTGTACAGAGACTGATGTGACTGTGGGGGGGGGGGGGGACATTAGAGTGTAAGCTCCTCTGTATAGAGACTGATGTGACTGTGGGGGGGGGGGCAGACATTAGAGTGTAAGCTCCTCTGTACAGAGACTGATGTGAGTGTGGGGGAGGGGACATTAGAGTGTAAGCTCCTCTGTATAGAGACTGATGTGACTGTGGGGGAGGGGACATTAGAGTGTAAGCTCCTCTGTATAGAGACTGATGTGACTGTGGGGGAGGGGACATTAGAGTGTAAGCTCCTCTGTATAGAGACTGATGTGACTGTGGGGGAGGGGACATTAGAGTGTAAGCTCCTCTGTATAGAGACTGATGTGACTGTGGGGGGAGGGGACATTAGAGTGTAAGCTCCTCTGTATAGAGACTGATGTGACTGTGGGGGAGGGGACATTAGAGTGTAAGCTCCTCTGTATAGAGACTGATGTGACTGTGGGGGGAGGGGACATTAGAGTGTAAGCTCCTCTGTATAGAGACTGATGTGACTGTGGGGGGGGGGGGGACATTAGAGTGTAAGCTCCTCTGTATAGAGACTGATGTGACTGTGGGGGGAGGGGACATTAGAGTGTAAGCTCCTCTGTATAGAGACCGATGTGACTGTGGGGGGGGGGGGGACATTAGAGTGTAAGCTCCTCTGTATAGAGACTGATGTGACTGTGGGGGGGGGGACATTAGAGTGTAAGCTCCTCTGTATAGAGACTGATGTGACTGTGGGGGAGGGGACATTAGAGTGTAAGCTCCTCTGTATAGAGACTGATGTGACTGTGGGGGGGGGGGGGGACATTAGAGTGTAAGCTCCTCTGTATAGAGACTGATGTGACTGTGGGGGGAGGGGACATTAGAGTGTAAGCTCCTCTGTATAGAGACTGATGTGACTGTGGGGGGAGGGGACATTAGAGTGTAAGCTCCTCTGTACAGAGACTGATGTGACTGTGGGGGAGGGGACATTAGAGTGTAAGCTCCTCTGTACAGAGACTGATGTGACTGTGGGGGAGGGGACATTAGAGTGTAAGCTCCTCTGTATAGAGACTGATGTGACTGTGGGGGAGGGGACATTAGAGTGTAAGCTCCTCTGTACAGAGACTGATGTGACTGTGGGGGAGGGGACATTAGAGTGTAAGCTCCTCTGTACAGAGACTGATGTGACTGTGGGGGGAGGGGACATTAGAGTGTAAGCTCCTCTGTATAGAGACTGATGTGACTGTGGGGGGAGGGGACATTAGAGTGTAAGCTCCTCTGTATAGAGACTGATGTGACTGTGGGGGGAGGGGACATTAGAGTGTAAGCTCCTCTGTACAGAGACTGATGTGACTGTGGGGGGAGGGGACATTAGAGTGTAAGCTCCTCTGTATAGAGACTGATGTGACTGTGGGGGGAGGGGACATTAGAGTGTAAGCTCCTCTGTATAGAGACTGATGTGACTGTGGGGGGAGGGGACATTAGAGTGTAAGCTCCTCTGTATAGAGACTGATGTGACTGTGGGGGAGGGGACATTAGAGTGTAAGCTCCTCTGTATAGAGACTGATGTGACTGTGGGGGGGGGGGGACATTAGAGTGTAAGCTCCTCTGTACAGAGACTGATGTGACTGTGGGGGGAGGGGACATTAGAGTGTAAGCTCCTCTGGTACAGAGACTGATGTGACTGTGGGGGAGGGGACATTAGAGTGTAAGCTCCTCTGTACAGAGACTGATGTGACTGTGGAGGGGGGGGGGGGACATTAGAGTGTAAGCTCCTCTGTATAGAGACTGATGTGACTGTGGGGGGAGGGGACATTAGAGTGTAAGCTCCTCTGTATAGAGACTGATGTGACTGTGGGGGGAGGGGACATTAGAGTGTAAGCTCCTCTGTACAGAGACTGATGTGACTGTGGGGGGGGGGACATTAGAGTGTAAGCTCCTCTGTATAGAGACTGATGTGACTGTGGGGGAGGGGACATTAGAGTGTAAGCTCCTCTGTATAGAGACTGATGTGACTGTGGGGGGGGGGGGGACATTAGAGTGTAAGCTCCTCTGTATAGAGACTGATGTGACTGTGTGGGGGAGGGGACATTAGAGTGTAAGCTCCTCTGTACAGAGACTGATGTGACTGTGGGGGGGGGGGGACATTAGAGTGTAAGCTCCTCTGTATAGAGACTGATGTGACTGTGGGGGGGGGCAGACATTAGAGTGTAAGCTCCTCTGTACAGAGACTGATGTGAGTGTGGGGGAGGGGACATTAGAGTGTAAGCTCCTCTGTATAGAGACTGATGTGACTGTGGGGGAGGGGACATTAGAGTGTAAGCTCCTCTGTATAGAGACTGATGTGACTGTGGGGGAGGGGACATTAGAGTGTAAGCTCCTCTGTATAGAGACTGATGTGACTGTGGGGGAGGGGACATTAGAGTGTAAGCTCCTCTGTACAGAGACTGATGTGACTGTGGGGGGGGGGGGACATTAGAGTGTAAGCTCCTCTGTATAGAGACTGATGTGACTGTGGGGGAGGGGACATTAGAGTGTAAGCTCCTCTGTATAGAGACTGATGTGACTGTGGGGGGGGGGGGGACATTAGAGTGTAAGCTCCTCTGTATAGAGACTGATGTGACTGTGGGGGAGGGGACATTAGAGTGTAAGCTCCTCTGTACAGAGACTGATGTGACTGTGGGGGGGGGGGGACATTAGAGTGTAAGCTCCTCTGTATAGAGACTGATGTGACTGTGGGGGGGGGGGGGACATTAGAGTGTAAGTTCCTCTGTACAGAGACTGATGTGACTGTGGGGGGGGGGGGGGAGGGGACATTAGAGTGTAAGCTCCTCTGTATAGAGACTGATGTGACTGTGGGGGAGGGGACATTAGAGTGTAAGCTCCTCTGTACAGAGACTGATGTGACTGTGGGGGAGGGGGACATTAGAGTGTAAGCTCCTCTGTACAGAGACTGATGTGACTGTGGGGGGAGGGGACATTAGAGTGTAAGCTCCTCTGTATAGAGACTGATGTGACTGTGGGGGGGGGGGGGGACATTAGAGTGTAAGCTCCTCTGTATAGAGACTGATGTGACTGTGGGGGGGGGGGGACATTAGAGTGTAAGCTCCTCTGTACAGAGACTGATGTGACTGTGGGGGAGGGGACATTAGAGTGTAAGCTCCTCTGTACAGAGACTGATGTGACTGTGGGGGGAGGGGACATTAGAGTGTAAGCTCCTCTGGTACAGAGACTGATGTGACTGTGGGGGGGGGGGACATTAGAGTGTAAGCTCCTCTGTATAGAGACTGATGTGACTGTGGGGGGAGGGGACATTAGAGTGTAAGCTCCTCTGGTACAGAGACTGATGTGACTGTGGGGGAGGGGACATTAGAGTGTAAGCTCCTCTGTACAGAGACTGATGTGACTGTGGGGGGGGGGGGGGACATTAGAGTGTAAGCTCCTCTGTATAGAGACTGATGTGAGTGTGGGGGGGGGGGCATTAGAGTGTAAGCTCCTCTGTACAGAGACTGATGTGACTGTGGGGGGGGGGGGGGACATTAGAGTGTAAGCTCCTCTGTATAGAGACTGATGTGACTGTGGGGGGAGGAAACATTAGAGTGTAAGCTCCTCTGTACAGAGACTGATGTGACTGTGGGGGGGGGGGGGGGACATTAGAGTGTAAGCTCCTCTATATAGAGACTGATGTGACCGTGGGGGAGGGGACATTAGAGTGTAAGCTCCTCTGTATCGAGACTGATGTGACTGGCTCAGTGATCTATTATAGTGTGTGATCGTGGGGGCACAGTAGAGTGTAAGCTCCTCTGGTACAGAGACTCTCTGGGTGAGCGGTGGGATTGGGGGGCTCACTATATGAAGGAGGGGGGGGGGGGTGTTTGGATTCGTTCTTCTTCTTGTGGTTGGACTTTGTATCTTTTCTCCAGCTAACAATGTAACTGTAGAAGTGTCTCCAGAGGCTGTAATCCTCTAGGATTGGATACTTTGTAATTATGGAGATAATTCTTTAATTATTCTCTTCTTCTACTGAAGAAATGGGACCTCAGGAGAAGGAGGAATAGGAAGAGTCAATGGAGGAAACATTTACAGCGTTACAGTGGTGAGCCCGGTTGAAGCAGAAAGTACTCACCGCGGTGGAGCCAGAAGAACTGGCGTAATAGACGGTGATGACCATGCTGGAGGTCTTGGGATGGATGGTGGTCTTCAGGTGGACGGATGGTGGTCTTCAGGTGGACGGATGGTGGTCTTCAGGTGGACGGATGGTGGTCTTCAGGTGGACGGATGGTGGTCTTCAGGTGGATGGATGGTGGTCTTCAGGTGGATGGATGATGGTCTTCAGGTGGATAGATGGATGGTGGTTTTGGGATGGATGGACGGATGAGGATGCTGGGCTCTCCCCAGTGGCTGTGTGATGATGATGAGGAGGAGGAGGATGACGATGATGATGACTTCTCTCTCCCTCTGTTCTCTCTCTCTTTCTCTCTGACTCTCTTGCCTTTTTTCGCTCTGCAGGCAGGGAGGAGGTTCTCTTTTTTTCTTCAATGAACTTTATTTCTCCCAGGAAAGGCGCAGCAGCTGCACACAGCCAGTCCTCTGATCTGTGGGAGATTTCCAGACAGGAATTTTCCTGCTTTACATTTATTGCTTTCAGCTGCTGGAGGAGAGGAGAGGAGAGGAGGAGGAGGCACCAGACGCCTCGCCCCTCTCCCAGGACGTATTAAACAATAAATGTGACCTTCTCTGCAGGTGAATCTTTCAGGATTTATAGGATGGCGGCTGATTCTCCACCAGTGAATGTTTGGTGAAAGTGACTTTTGCTGATTTATAAAGTCGTTCCTTAGTTTTTAGGGACATGATGTTATATCCATTACCGTTAGTCCTCCAGTGACTGGAGAAAAGGCCAATGAGAGATCCAGACCCAATAGGCCTTCAAAGCCTTAATATCAGCGCTTGACCACAATAAGCCGACATGTTGTGGGGGTAAAATGTCTCCACACTTCATCAGGCCACGAAGTCTTATATGTCATCAGGAGGACTCAACATGGCGCCATCCTCACCTCCCGTCCCTCGATTCATCTTATCAGTCACTGACGGTGGTGATGGAGCCATGTTGAGTCATGTTGGAGCCATGTTGAGTCCTCTTCAGGAGAACTCAACATGGTGCCATCCTCACCTCCCATCCCCCGATTCATCTTATCAATCACTGATGGTGGTGATGGAGCCATGTTGAGTTAGTGATTGATAAGATGAATCGAGGGACGGGAGGTGAGGATGGCACCATGTTGAGTTCTCCTGAAGAGGACTCAACATGGCTCCAACATGACTCAACATGGCTCCATCACCACCATCAATGATTGATAAGATGAATCGAGGGCCGGGAGGTGAGGATGGCGCCATGTTGAATCCTCTTGAAGAGTATTCAACATGGCTCCAACATGACTCAACATGGCTCAATCACCACCATCAATGATTGATAAGATGAATCGAGGGCCGGGAGGTGAGGATGGCGCCATGTTGAATCCTCTTGAAGAGTATTCAACATGGCTCCAACATGACTCAACATGGCTCAATCACCACCATCAATGATTGATAAGATGAATCGAGGGATGGGAGGTGAGGACGGCGCCATGTTGAGTCCTCTTGAAGAGGACTCAACATGGCTCCAACATGACTTAACGTGGCTCAATCACCACCATCAATGATTGATAAGATGAATCGAGGGCCGGGAGGTGAGGATGGCGCCATGTTGAATCCTCTTGAAGAGTATTCAACATGGCTCCAACATGACTCAACATGGCTCAATCACCACCATCAATGATTGATAAGATGAATCGAGGGATGGGAGGTGAGGATGGCGCCATGTTGAGTCCTCTTGAAGAGGACTCAACATGGCTCCAACATGACTTAACGTGGCTCAATCACCACCATCAATGATTGATAAGATGAATGGAGGGCCGGGAGGTGGGGATGGCGCCATGTTGAGTCCTTATGATGACACATAAGTTATAAGACGTTATTTCGTATTTAGGGACATGGCAATATGTGAATGACTTTTACCCCTCCAGACTGTTTCCACCTCACCTATGATTTATAAAACTATAAATGGGACCTTCACTACAGGTGAATCTTCCAGGTCCATGTGTTTTATAGGACAGCAGCTGATTCTCTACAAGTGAATGTTTGGTGAAAGTGACATTTGCTGATTTTGTTTTTAGGGACATGACAATGTGCATGACTATTACTCCTCCAATTACTGGAGAAAAGGCCATTAAAAGATCCAGACCCAATAGGCCTTAAAGGCCTTTTAATACCAGAGCTCGGCCACAATAAGGCAGCACGTTTTGGGGTACAAATGTCTCCCCACTTCATCAGGACCTGAAGTCTTATGTGTCATCAGGAAGATTTAACATGGGGCAATCCCCACCATCAATGATTGAGAAGATGAGGAAAGGGAGGTGGGGATGGCGCCATGTTGAGTCCTCCTAATGACACATAAGAATTTGAGACGTTCCTTTGTTTTTTGAGACATGACAATATGTGCATGAGTGTTACTCCTCCAGTTACTGGATCAAAGGCCAATAAAAGATCCAGACCCAATAGGCCTTTTAATATCAGCGCTTGGCCATATTAAGCCGACACGCGTTTTGGGGTACATTTGTCTCCCCACTTCATCGGGGCTAAAAATCTTGCATGTCATGTGTCATCATGGCATCATCCCAACACCTCCCTTTCCTCGATTCATCTTCTCAATCATTGATGGTGGGGTTGGTGCCACGTTGTTTAATTGCTTCAATGAAGCTGCTCCCAATACAAACAGTTTGTCCCCAACTAGGGGACCCAAAGATTGGAATCCACCCAAAAAACAGTACAACGGGAGCTCCAGGCCTGCTAGGAGTCTAAAGTCTTGTAATATAACAGTCTGTTCATGATAAGCCGACACGCATTTTGTAGTACATGTGTCTCCCCCCTTCGTCAGGATTAAAAATCTTATGTGTCACCAGGAGGACTTAACATGGCGCCATCCCCACCTCCTGTTCCTCCATTCATCTTCTTAATTATTGATGGTGGGGATTGTTTTGGGGCTAGAAATGTTTCCTCCATTTGTCACGGCTCAAAATTTTATGTGTTTTTAGGAGTACTCAACATGGCGCCATTACCACCTCCCGTTCCTCGATTCATCTTCCCAATCATTAATGGTGGTGATGGCGCCATGTTGAGTCCTACTGAGGACCTCCTGATCAGGATTCAACATGGTGCCATCACCACCTCCTGTTCCTCGATTCATCTTCCCAATCATTGATGGTGGTGATGGCGCCATGTTGAGTCCTACTGAGGACCGCCTGATCAGGATTCAACATGGCACCATCACCACCTAATGTCCCTTGATTGATCTTCTTGATCATTGATGGTGGTGTTGGTGCCATTACCACCTCTAGTTCCTCAATTCATCTTCTCAATCATTGATGGTGGTGATGGCACCATGTTGAGTCCTCCTGATGACCTCCTAATCAGGATTCAACATGGTGCCATCACCACCTCCCGTTCCTCGATTCATCTGCTCAATCATTGATGGCGGTGATGGTGCCATGTTGAGTCCTCCTGATGACCTCCTGCTCAGAATTTAAAATGGCGCCATCACCACTTCCCATCCTTTGATTCATCTTCTCAATCATTGATAGGGGTGATGGCGCCATGTTGAGTCCTCATGATGACCTCCTAAACAGGATTCAACATGGCGCCATCACCACCTCCCACCCCTTGATTCATCTTCTCAGTCATTGATGGTGAGGATGGCGCCATGTTGAGTCTCCCTGATGACCTCCTGATCAGGATTTAACATGGCGCCATCACCACCTCCCGTCCCTTGATTCATCTTCTCAATCATTGATGGTGGTGATGGCGCCACGTCGAGTCCTCCTGATGACACATACGATTTCAAGCCCTGACGAAGTGGGGGGACATTTCTATTATAAAACGATCCCCACTATCAATTGTTGATAAGATGAATCAAGGAACAGGAGGTGGGGATGGCACCATGTTGAGTACTCCCGATGAAGTGAGGAGACGTTTCTACTCCAAAACGTGTTGACTTATTGAGAAAGAAAGACCAATATTACAAGACTTTTGACTCCAAGGAGGCCTGGAGACCCCACTGGAGATTTTTCAGGTGAAGTCCATTCTTTGGGTCCCCTGGTTGGGGGTTCGGTGTCTGTACAGAGATCAGCTTTATTGGAGCCTTTGCACACTATGTGAGTTTCATTGAAAAGGGCGCATTGGGGAAATGTGACTGAAGCAGGAAGAACCTTCACAGAGTTCAGGTAAAGAAAAGCCTTTATCAGCCGGCAATGAGGATGTAAAAATCCAGGATGACCCCAAGGACTGGGGGCAGAGTCCTGTGTCCCTCCCAGTTCCTCGGCCGACCCATGGAGATAAAATCACACCACGCTCTTCTGCTCTTTCCTGGAGATCCGCTTCTTCCAATACAATGTCTGTAGAATGTGGACGGTTCCCGGGGTACATTGCAAAGATCGAACAGCCTACAGCCAATCAGATTCAACTATTTGTAACCCAGAAAATCTGTGTTTTTAAATCCCCTTCAGTGTTGCACAGATGTACCGGCTCCTCTCCGGGACTGAAATGTCTTCCTCTGATTTCAATGCACACTGTGAGCTTCTCACCATGTGCATTAGAAGCTGCAGCAAGTCAGATAGAACCCCGCCCCATTTCCTGGCTGGAGGACGTCCAGCATTATCTAGCTCTTTGCTCCCCAGCCTGACTGTCCCTGGCCCCGCCCCTTTCTATTATTGGAATTGAGTTCAGTCAATCATGGAGGTTCAGCATCACTTGTGGGCGTTATCTAGAGTGGCCTGCAGAAAGAGAACCAATGTGGTTCTGGGTCTTAGCACCACCCCCATCCTCAGGGCGTAGGTCATGTGACTGGAGTCAGTGGGGTTTATATTTATAAACATTGGCGAGTTCTGGGCACTGCGTTATTATCACTGATCACCCTGCACTCTATGACCTCCAGGGGGCGCCCTTCCTGCTTCTCACATCTATCCATTTCACAATATTCAGAGAAGCTCCGCCTACTATTATTACAAAGCTGTCCTGGAGCTCCAATCAGTGACTGTGCCTAGGCTCAGATGATGTCATCAGTCTGCTGCAGGCAGGAGTAAGCATGTCCTCAGTCTCCCCTCCCCCAGTGATCAGACTGTACATTGTAACTTTGTAGAAGGAGGAGGAGTCATTTCCTCAGTCTCCCCTCCCCCAGTGATCAGACTGTACATTGTAACTTTGTAAAGGGGGAGGAGTCATATCCTCAGTCTCAGAACTCGGAGACTCTCGGAGACACTCCCAGCTGGGTGGGGATCGCGTAACATGCGTCTGAGCACCCGAAAGTGTCAACAGTTCTCAAGTGTCTCCGAGCGTCACCAGCACCCCCGCACCTCTGGCAACATACAGTACTGCATACACAAGCGCCCCCTGCAGCTCTGGCCACATACAGTACTGCATACACCAGCGCCCCCGCACATCTGGCCACATACAGTACTGAATAAACCAGTGCCCCCCGCACCTCTGGCCACATACAGTACTGCATACACCAGCACCCCCGAACCTCTGGACACATACAGTACTGCATACACCAGCGCCCCCGCACCTCTGGCCACATACAGTACTGCATACACCAGCATCCTTGCACCTCTATCCACATACAGTACTGCATATACCTGGGCCGCCTCATCTCTGGCCACATACAGTACTACATACACCAGCACCCCCGCACCTCTATCCACATACAGTACTGCATACACCAGTGCCACCGCCCTTCTGGTCACATACAGTACTGCATACACCAGCGCCCCCGCACCTCTGGCCACATACAGTACTGCATACACCAGCGCCCCCTGCACTTCTGGCCACATACAGTACTGCATACACCAGCGCCCCCGCACCTCTGGCCACATACAGTACTGCATACACCAGCGCCCCCCGCACCTCTGGCCACATACAGTACTGCATACAAAAGCGCCCCCTCACCTCTGGCCACATACAGTACTGCATAAACCAGCGCCCCCTCATTTCGGGTCACATACAGTACTGAATACACCAGCGCCCCCCGCACCTCTGGCCACATACAGTACTGCATACACCAGCACCCCCCGCACCTCTGGCCACATACAGTACTGCATACACCAGAACCCCCGCACCTCTGGCTAAATACAGTACTGCATACACAAGAGCCCTTGCACCTCTGGCCACATACAGTACTGCATACACCAGCGCCCCCGCACCTTTGGCCACATACAGTACTGCATACACCAGCACCCCCACAGCTCTGGCCACATACAGTACTGCATACACCAGTGTCCCCCGCACCTCTGGCCACATACAGTACTGCAAACACCAGCGCCACCGCACCTCTGGCCACATACAGTACTGCATACACCAGCACCCCTGCACCTCTGGCCACATACAGTACTGCATACACCAGCGCCCCCGCACCTCTGGCCACATACAGTACTGCATACACCAGCACCCCCACACCTCTGGCCACAAACAGTACTGCATACACCAGCTCCCCCGCACCTCTGGCCACATACAGTACTGCATACACCAGCACCCCCGCACCTCTGGCCACATATAGTAATGCATACACCAGCACCCCCAAACCTCTGGACACATACAGCACTGCATACACCAGGGCCCCCGCACCTCTGGCCACATACATTACTGCATACACCAGCACCCCCGCACATCTGGCCACATACAGTACTGCATACACCCGCACCCCCCGCACCTCTGGCCACATATAGTACTGCACACACCAGCGCCCCCGCACCTCTGGCCACATACATTACTGCATACACCAGCACCCCCGCACATCTGGCCACATACAGTACTGCATACACCCGCGCCCCCCGCACCTCTGGCCACATACAGTACTGCATACACCAACATCCCCGCACCTCTGGCCACATACAGTACGGCATACACCCGCGCCCCCTCATCTCTGGCCACATACAGTACTGCATACACAAGAGCCCCCACTCCTCTGGCCACATACAGTTCTGCACACACCAGCGCCCCCGCACCTCTGGCCACATACAGTACTGCATACACCAGCGCCCCGCACCTGTGAACATATACAGTACTGCATACACCAGCCTCTGGCCACATACAGTACTGCATACACCAACGCCCCGCACCTGTGGACATATACAGTACTGCATACACCAGCCTCTGGCCACATACAGTACTGCATACACCAACGCCCCCTCACATCTGGCCACATACAATACTGCATACACCAGCGCCCCCACACCTCTGGCCACATACAGTATTGCATACAAAAGCGCCCCCCGCACCTCTGGCCACATACAGTTCTGCATACACCAGCGTCCCCCCGCACCTCTGGACACATACAGTACTGCATAAACCAGCACCCCCTTACCTCTGGCCGTATACAGTACTGCAAACACCAGCGCCCCCGCACCTCTGGCAACATACAGTACTGCGTACACCAGCACCCCCGCATCTCTGGCCACATACAGTACTGCATACACCAGCGCCCCCTGCACCTCTGGCCACATACAGTACTGCATACACCAGCACCCCAACACCTCTGGCCACATACAGTACTGCATACACCAGCGTCCCCCCGCACCTCTGGCCACATACAGTTATGCATACACCAGCGCCCCCCTCCTCTGGCCACATATAGTACTGCATACACCAGCGCCCCCGCACCTCTGGCCACATACAGTTCTGCATACACCAGCGCCCCCGCACCTCTGGCCACATATAGTACTGCATACACCAGCGTCCCCCCGCACCTCTGGCCACATACAGTTCTGCATACACCAGCGCCCCCGCACCTCTGGCCACATATAGTACTGCATACACCAGTGCCCCCGCACCTCTGGACACATACAGCACTGCATACACCAGGGCCCCGCACCTCTGGCCATATACATTACTGCATACACCAGCGTCCCCCCACACCTCTGGCCACATACATTACTGCATACACCAACGCCCCCGCACCTCTGGCCACATATAGTACTGCATATACCAGCACTCCAGAACCTCTGGACACATCCAGCACTGCATACACCAGGGCCCCCGCACCTCTGGCCACATACATTACTGCATACACCAGCACCCCCGCACATCTGGCCACATACAGTACTGCATACACCCGCGCCCCCCGCACCTCTGGCCACATACATTACTGCATACACCAGAGCCCCCACACCTCTGGCCTTATACAGTGCTGCTTACACCAGCGCCACCGCACCTCTGGCCAAATACAGTACTGCATACACATGAGCCCTCGCACCTCTGGCCATATACAGTACTGCATACACCAGCGCCCCCGCACCTCTGGCCACATACAGTACTGCATACACCAGCGCCCCGCACCTCTGGACATATACAGTACTGCATACACCAGCGCCCCGGCACCTCTGGCCACATACAGTACTGCATACACCAGCCTCTGGCTGCATACAGTACTGCATACACCAGCGCCCCCCGCACCTCTGGCCACATACAGTACTGCATACACAAGCGCCCCCTCACCTCTGGCCACATACAATACTGCATACACCAGCGCCCCCCGCACCTCTGGCCACATACAGTTCTGCATACACCAGCACCCCCTCACTTCTGGCCACATACAGTACTGCATACACCAGCACCCCCGCACCTCTGGCCACATACAGTACTGCATACACAAGCGCCCCCTCACCTCTGGCCACATACAATACTGCATACACCAGCGCCCCCCGCACCTCTGGCCACATACAGTTCTGCATACACCAGCACCCCCTCACTTCTGGCCACATACACTACTGCATACACCAGAGCCCTCGCACCTCTGGCCATATACAGTACTGCATACACCAGCGCCCCCGCACCTCTGGCCACATACACTACTGCATACACCAGCGCCCCGCACTTCTGGACATTTACAGTACTGCATACACCAGCGCCCCTGCACCTCTGGCCACATACAGTACTGCATACACCAGCGCCCCGCACCTCTGGCCACATACAGTGCTGCATACACCAGCGCCCCCGCACCTCTGGCCACATACAGTATTGCATACACCAGCACCCCCCGCACCTCTGGCCACATACAGTACTGCATACACCAGCGCCCCCGCACCTCTGGCCACATACAGTACGGCATACACCAGCACCCCCGCAGCTCTGGACACATACAGTACTGCATACACCAGCACCCCCGCACCTCTGGACACATACAGTACTGCATACACCAGCACCCCCGCACCCCTGGCCACATACAGTACTGCATACACCAGCATCCCCCCGCACCTCTGGACACATACAGTACTGCATACACCAGCACCCCCGCACCCCTGGCCACATACAGTACTGCATACACCAGTGTCCCCGCACATCTGGCCACATACAGTACTGCATACACCGGAGCCCCCGCACCTCTGGCCACATACAGTACTGCATACACCAGAGCCCCCGCACCTCTGGCCACATACAGTACTGCATACACCCGCGCCCCCCGCACCTCTAGCCACAAACATTACTGCATACACCCGCGCCCCCCGCACCTCTGGCCACATACATTACTGCATACACCAGCGCCCCCACACCTCTGGCCTTGTACAGTGCTGCTTACACCAGCGCCACCGCACCTCTGGCCAAATACAGTACTGCATACACCAGCGACCCGCACCTCTGGCCATATACAGTACTGCATACACCAGCGCCCCCGCACCTCTGGCCACATACAGTACTGCATACACCAGCGCCCCGCACCTCTGGACATATACAGTACTGCATACACCAGCGCCCCTGCACCTCTGGCCACATACAGTACTGCATACACCAGCGACCCGCACCTCTGGCCATATACAGTACTGCATACACCAGCGCCCCCGCACCTCTGGCCACATACAGTACTGCATACACCAGCGCCCCGCACCTCTGGACATATACAGTACTGCATACACCAGCGCCCCTGCACCTCTGGCCACATACAGTACTGCATACACCAGCCTCTGGCTGCATACAGTACTGCATACACCAGCGCCCCCCGCACCTCTGGCCACATACAGTACCGCATACACCAGCACCCCTGCACCTCTGGCCACATACAGTACTGCATACACCAGCGCCCCCGCACCTCTGGCCTTATACAGTGCTGCATACACCAGTGTCCCTGCACCTCTGGCCACATACAATACTGCATACACCAGCACCCCCGCACCTCTGGACACATACAGTACTGCATACACCAGCGCCCCCTGCAACCCTGGCCACATACAGTTCTGCATACACATGAGCCCTCGCACCTCTGGCCACATACAGTACTGCATACACCAGTGCCCCGCACCTCTGGCCAAATACAGTACTGCATACACCAGCACCCCCGCACATCTGGCCACATACAGTACTGCATACACCCGCGCCCCCCGCACCTCTAGCCACATACATTACTGCATACACCCGCGCCCCCCGCACCTCTGGCCACATACATTACTGCATACACCAGCACCCCCACACCTCTGGCCTTATACAGTGCTGCTTACACCAGCGCCACCGCACCTCTGGCCAAATACAGTACTGCATACACATGAGCCCTCGCACCTCTGGCCACATACAGTACTGCATACACCAGCGCCCCGCACCTCTGGCCATATACAGTACTGCATACACCAGCGCCCCCGCACCTCTGGCCACATACAGTACTGCATACACCAGCCTCTGGCTGCATACAGTACTGCATACACCAGCGCCCCCCGCACCT
The DNA here is from genome assembly GCA_037952835.1 of Lithobates septentrionalis. NCBI lineage: Eukaryota > Metazoa > Chordata > Amphibia > Anura > Ranidae > Lithobates > Lithobates septentrionalis. The sequence continues at coordinate 11,715 of JBBDGP010006030.1, read as the reverse complement.
CTGGCCACATACAGTACTGCATACACCAGCACCCCTGCACCTCTGGCCACATACAGTACTGCATACACCAGCGCCCCCGCACCTCTGGCCTTATACAGTGCTGCATACACCAGTGTCCCCTGCACCTCTGGCCACATACAGTACTGCATACACCAGCCTCTGGCTGCATACAGTACTGCATACACCAGCGCCCCCCGCACCTCTGGCCACATACAGTACTGCATACACCAGCACCCCTGCACCTCTGGCCACATACAGTACTGCATACACCAGCGCCCCCTGCACCTCTGGCCACATACAGTACTGCATACACCAGCACCCCCACACCTCTGGCCACATACAGTACTGCATACACCAGCTCCCCCGCACCTCTGGCCACATACAGTACTGCATACACCAGCACCCCCGCACCTCTGGCCACATATAGTACTGCATACACCAGCACCCCCAAACCTCTGGACACATACAGCACTGCATACACCAGGGCCCCCGCACCTCTGGCCACATACATTACTGCATACACCAGCACCCCCGCACATCTGGCCACATACAGTACTGCATACACCCGCGCCCCCCGCACCCCTGGCCATATATAGTACTGCACACACCAGCGCCCCCGCACCTCTGGCCGCATACAGTACTGCATACACCAGCCCCTCCCGCACCTCTGGCCACATACAGTACGGCATACACCCGTGCCCCCTCATCTCTGGCCACATACAGTTCTGCATACACCAGCGCCCCCGCACCTCTGGCCACATACAGTACTGCATACACCAGCGCCGCGCAGCTGTGGACATATACAGTACTGCATACACCAGCCTCTGGCCACATACAGTACTGCATACACCAACGCCCCCTCACCTCTGGCCACATACAATACTGCATACACCAGCGCCCCCACACCTCTGGCCACATACAGTATTGCATACAAAAGCGCCCCCCGCACCTCTGGCCACATACAGTTCTGCATACACCAGCGTCCCCCCGCACCTCTGGACACATACAGTACTGCATAAACCAGCACCCCCTTACCTCTGGCCGTATACAGTACTGCAAACACCAGCGCCACCGCACCTCTGGCAACATACAGTACTGCATACACCAGCGCCCCCTGCACCTCTGGCCATATACAGTACTGCATACACCAGCACCCCAACACCTCTGGCCACATACAGTACTGCATACACCAGCGTCCCCCCGCACCTCTGGCCACATACAGTTCTGCATACACCAGCGTCCCCGCACCTCTGGCCACATATAGTACTGCATACACCAGCGCCCCCGCACCTCTGGACACATACAGTACTGCATACACCAGCGTCCCCCCGCACCTCTGGCCACATATAGTACTGCATACACCAGCGCCCCCCGCACCTCTGGCCACATACATTACTGCATACACCAGCGTCCCCCCGCACCTCTGGCCACATACATTACTGCATACACCAACGCCCCCGCACCTCTGGCCACATATAGTACTGCATACACCAGCTCCCCAGAACCTCTGGACACATACAGCACTGCATACACCAGGGCCCCCGCACCTCTGGCCACATACATTACTGCATACACCAGCACCCCCGCACATCTGGCCACATACAGTACTGCATACACCCGCGCCCCCCGCACTTCTAGCCACATACATTACTGCATACACCCGCGCCCCCACACCTCTGGCCTTATACAGTGCTGCTTACACCAGCGCCACCGCACCTCTGGCCAAATACAGTACTGCATACACATGAGCCCTCGCACCTCTGGCCATATACAGTACTGCATACAATAGCGCCCCCGCACCTCTGGCCACATACAGTACTGCATACACCAGCGCCCCACACCTCTGGACATATACAGTACTGCATACACCAGCGCCCCTGCACCTCTGGCCACATACAGTACTGCATACACCAGCCTCTGGCTGCATACAGTACTGCATACACCAGCGCCCCTCGCACCTCTGGCCACATACAGTACTGCATACACAAGCGCCCCCTCACCTCTGGCCACATACAATACTGCATACACCAGCGCCCCCCGCACCTCTGGCCACATACAATTCTGCATACACCAGCACCCCCTCACTTCTGGCCACATACAGTGCTGCATACACCAGAGCCTCGCACCTCTGGCCATATACAGTACTGCATACACCAGCGCCACCGCACCTCTAGCCAAATACAGTACTGCATACACCAGAGCCTCGCACCTCTGGCCACATACACTACTGCATACACCAGCGCCCCGCACTTCTGGACATTTACAGTACTGCATACACCAGCGCCCCCGCACCTCTGGCCACATACAGTACTGCATACACCAGCGCCTCCGCACCTCTGGCCACATACAATACTGCATACACAAGCGCCCCCCGCACCTCTGGCCACATACAGTGCTGCATACACCAGCGCCCCCGCACCTCTGGCCACATACAGTATTGCATACACCAGCACCCCCGCACCTCTGGCCACATACAGTTCTGCATACACCAGCTCCCCCACACCTCTGGCCACATACAGTACTGCATACACCAGCTCCCCCACACCTCTGGCCACATACAGTACTGCATACACCGGCGCCCCCGCACCCCTGGCCACATACAGTACTGCATACACCAGCATCCCCCCGCACCTCTGGCCACATACAGTACTGCATACACCAGTGCCCCCGCACCTCTGGCCTTATACAGTGCTGCATACACCAGCGCCCCCGCACCTCTGGCCTTATACAGTGCTGCATACACCAGTGTCCCCGCACCTCTGGCCACATACAATACTGCATACACCAGCACCCCCGCACCTCTGGACACATACAGTACTGCATAAACCAGCACCCCCTCACCTCTGGCCGTATACAGTACTGCAAACACCAGCGCTCCCGCACCTCTGGCAACATACAGTACTGCATACACCAGCACCCCCGCACCTCTGGCCACATACAGTACTGCTTACACCAGCGCCCCCTGCACCTCTGGCCACATACAGTTCTGCATACACCAGCGCCCCCGCACCTCTGGACACATACAGCACTGCATATACCAGGGCCCCCGCACCTCTGGCCACATACATTACTGCATACACGAGCACCCCCGCACATCTGGCCACATACAGTACTGCATACACCAGCGCCCCCCGCACCTCTAGCCACATACATTACTGCATACACCCGCACCCCCCGCACCTCTGGCCAAATACAGTACTGCATACACATGAGCCCTCGCACCTCTGGCCATATACAGTACTGCATACACCAGCGCCCCCGCACCTCTGGCCACATACAGTACTGCATACACCAGCGCCCCGCACCTCTGGACATATACAGTACTGCATACACCAGCGCCTCTGCACCTCTGGCCACATACAGTACTGCATACACCAGCCTCTGGCCGCATACAGTACTGCATACACCAGCGCCCCCCGCACCTCTGGCCACATACAGTACTGCATACACGAGCGCCCCCTCACAACTAGCCACATACAATACTGCATACACCAGCGCCCCCCGCACCTCTGGCCACATACAGTGCTGCATACATCAGCGCTCCCGCACCTCTGGCCACATACAGTATTGTATACACCAGCGCCCCCTGCACCTCTGGCCACATACAGTGCTGCATACACCAGCGCTCCCGCACCTCTGGCCACATACAGTATTGCATACACCAGCGCCCCCTGCACCTCTGGCCACATACACTACTGCATACACAAGCACCCCCTCACTTCTGGATACATACAGTACTGCATACACCAGCACCCCCGCACCTCTGGCCACATACAGTACTGCATACACCAGCGCCCCGTACCTCTGGACATTTACAGTACTGCATACACCAGCGCCCCTGCACCTCTGGCCACATACAGTACTGCATACACCAGCGCCCCCGCACCTCTGGCCACATACAATACTGCATACACAAGCGCCCCCCGCACCTCTGGCCACATACAGTGCTGCATACACCAGCGCCCCCGCACCTCTGGCCACATACAGTATTGCATACACCAGCACCCCCCGCACCTCTGGCCACATACAGTTCTGCATACACCAGCACCCCCGCACCTCTGGACACATACAGTACTGCATACACCAGCACCCCCGCACCTCTGGCCACATACAGTACTGCATACACCAGCGCCCCCGCACCCCTGGCCACATACAGTACTGCATACACCAGCATCCCCCCGCACCTCTGGCCACATACAGTGCTGCATACACCAGCGCCCCCGCACCTCTGGCCTTATACAGTGCTGCATACACCAGTGTCCCCGTACCTCTGGCCACATACAATACTGCATACACCAGCGCCACCGCACCTCTGGCCTTTTACAGTGCTGCATACACCAGCGCCCCGCACCTCTGGCCACATACAGTACTGCATACACCAGCGCCTCCGCACCTCTAGCCACATACAGTACTGTAAATACCTGGGCCCCCGCACCTCTGGCCACCTACAGTTCTGCATACACCAGCACCCCAACACCTCTGGCCACATACAGTTCTGCATACACCAGCGCCCCCGCACCTCTGACCACATAAAGTACTGCATACACCAGCGCCCCCCGCACCTCTGGCCACATACAGTACTGCATACACCAGCGCCCCCGCACCTCTGACCACATATAGTACTGCATACACCAGCGCCCCCGCACCTCTGGCCACATGCATTACTGCATACACCAGCACCCCCGCACCTCTGGCCACATACAGTACTGCATACACCAGCGCCCCCCGCACCTCTGACCACATATAGTACTGCATACACCAGCGCCCCCGCACCTCTGGCCACATGCATTACTGCATACACCAGCGCCCCCTGCACCTCTTGCCACATACAGTACTGCATACACCAGCGCCCCCGCACCTCTGGCCACATACAGTACTGCATACACCAGCGCCCCCGCACCTCTGACCACATATAGTACTGCATACACCAGCGCCCCCGCACCTCTGGCCACATGCATTACTGCATACACCAGCGCCCCCTGCACCTCTTGCCACATACAGTACTGCATACACCAGCGCCCCTGCACCTCTGACCACATATAGTACTGCATACACCAGCTCCCCCGCACCTCTGGCCACATGCATTACTGCATACACCAGCGCCCCCTGCACCTCTTGCGACATACAGTACTGCATACACCAGCGCCCCCGCACCTCTGGCCACATACAGTACTGCATACACGAGCGCCCCCTCACCTCTGGCCACATACAATACTGCATACACCAGCGCCCCCCGCACCTCTGGCCACATACAGTGCTGCATACACCAGCGCCCCCGCACCTCTGGCCACATACAGTATTGCATACACCAGCACCCCCTCACTTCTGGATACATACAGTACTGCATACACCAGCACCCCCGCACCTCTGGCCACATACAGTGCTGCATACACCAGTGCCCCCGCACCTCTAGCCAAATACAGTACTGCATACACCAGCGCCCCCGCACCTCTGGCCACATACAGTACTGCATACACCAGCGCCCCGCACCTCTGGACATTTACAGTACTGCATACACCAGCGCCCCTGCACCTCTGGCCACATACAGTACTGCATACACCAACATCCCTGCACCTCTGGCCACATACAGTACTGCATACACCAGCGCCCCCCGCACCTCTGGCCACATACAATACTGCATACACAAGCGCCCCCCGCACCTCTGGCCACATACAGTGCTGCATACACCAGCGCCCCCGCACCTCTGGCCACATACAGTATTGCATACACCAGCACCCCCCGCACCTCTGGCCGCATACAGTTCTGCATACACCAGCACCCCCGCACCTCTGGACACATACAGTACTGCATACACCAGCGCCCCCGCACCTCTGGCCACATACAGTACTGCATACACCAGCATCCCCCCGCACCTCTGGCCACATACAGTACTGCATACACCAGCTCCCCCGCACCTCTGGCCTTATACAGTGCTGCATACACCAGCGCCCCCGCACCTCTGGCCTTATACAGTGCTGCATACACCAGTGTCCCCGCACCTCTGGCCACATACAATACTGCATACACCAGCGCCACCGCACCTCTGGCCTTTTACAGTGCTGCATACACCAGCGCCCCGCACCTCTGGCCACATACAGTACTGCATACACCAGCGCCCCCGCACCTCTGGCCACATACAGTACTGCATACACCAGCGCCCCCGCACCTCTAGCCACATACAGTACTGTAAATACCTGGGCCCCCGCACCTCTGGCCACATACAATACTGCATACACCAGCGCCACCGCACCTCTGGCCTTTTACAGTGCTGCATACACCAGCGCCCCCGCACCTCTGACCACATATAGTACTGCATACACCAGCACCCCCGCACCTCTAGCCACATACATTACTGCATACACCAGCGCCCCCGCACCTCTGATCACATATAGTACTGCATACACCAGCACCCCTGCACCTCTTGCCACATACAGTACTGCATACACCAGCGCCCCCGCACCTCTGGCCACATACAGTACTGCATACACCAACATCCCCGCACCTCTGGCCACATACAGTACTGCATACACCAGCGCCCCCGCACCTCTGGCCACGTACAGTACTACATACACCAGCGCCCCCGCACCTCTGACCACATACAGTACTGCATACACCAGCGCCCCCTGCACCTCTGGCCACATACAGTACTGCATACTCCAGAGCCCCCGCACCTCTGGCCACATACACTACTGCATACACCAGCGCCCCCGCACCTCTGGCCACATACAGTACTGCATACACCAGCGCCCCCCGCACCTCTGGCCACATACAGTACTGCATACACCAGCGCCCCCCACAACTCTGGCCACATACAGTACTGCATACACAAGCGCCCCCACACCCCTGGCCACATACAGTACTGCATACACCAGCGCCCCCCACAACTCTGGCCACATACAGTGCTGCATACACCAGCGCCCCCGCACCTCTGGCCTTATACAGTGCTGCATACACCAGTGTCCCCGCACCTCTGGCCACATACAATACTGCATACACCAGCACCCCCGCACCTCTGGACACATACAGTACTGCATAAACCAGCACCCCCTCACCTCTGGCCGTATACAGTCCTGCAAACACCAGCGCCCCCGCACCTCTGGCAACATACAGTACTGCATACACCAGCACCCCCGCACCTCTGGCCACATACAGTACTGCATACACCAGCGCCCCCTGCACCTCTGGCCACATACAGTACTGCATACACCAGCACCCCAACACCTCTGGCCACATACAGTACTGCATACACCAGCGTCCCCCCGCACCTCTGGCCACATACAGTTCTGCATACACCAGCGCCCCCACACCTCTGGCCACATATAGTACTGCATACACCAGCGCCCCCGCACCTCTGGACACATACAGTACTGCATAATCCAGCACCCCCTCACCTCTGGCCGTATACAGTACTGCAAACACCAGCGCCCCCGCACCTCTGGCAACATACAGTACTGCATACACCAGCACCCCCGCACCTCTGGCCACATACAGTACTGCATACACCAGCGCCCCCTGCACCTCTGACCACATACAGTTCTGCATACACCAGCACCCCCCTCACCTCTGGCCGTATACAGTACTGCAAACACCAGCGCCCCCGCACCTCTGGCAACATACAGTACTGCATACGCCAGCACCCCCGCACCTCTGGCCACATACAGTACTGCATACACCAGCGCCCCCGCACCTCTGGACACATACAGCACTGCATATACCAGGGCCCCCGCACCTCTGGCCACATACATTACTGCATACACCAGCACCCCCGCACATCTGGCCACATACAGTACTGCATACACCCGCGCCCCCCGCACTTCTAGCCACATACATTACTGCATACACCCGCGCCCCCCGCACCTCTGGCCACATACATTACTGCATACACCAGCTCCCCCACACCTCTGGCCTTATACAGTGCTGCTTACACCAGCGCCACCGCACCTCTGGCCAAATACAGTACTGCATACACATGAGCCCTCGCACCTCTGGCCATATACAGTACTGCATACACCAGCGCCCCCGCACCTCTGGCCACATACAATACTGCATACACCAGCGCCTCGCACCCCTGGACATATACAGCACTGCATACACCAGCGCCCCTGCACCTCTGGCCACATACAGTACTGCATACACCAGCCTCTGGCTGCATACAGTACTGCATACACCAGCGCCCCCCCGCACCTCTGGCCACATACAGTACTGCATACACCAGCACCCCTGCACCTCTGGCCACATACAGTACTGCATACACCAGCGCCCCCTGCACCTCTGGCCACATACAGTACTGCATACACCAGCACCCCCACACCTCTGGCCACATACAGTACTGCATACACCAGCTCCCCCGCACCTCTGGCCACATACAGTACTGCATACACCAGCACCCCCGCACCTCTGGCCACATATAGTACTGCATACACCAGCACCCCCAAACCTCTGGACACATACAGCACTGCATACACCAGGGCCCCCGCACCTCTGGCCACATACAGTACTGCATACACCAACATCCCCGCACCTCTGGCCACGTACAGTACTACATACACCAGCGCCCCCGCACCTCTGGCCACATACAGTACTGCATACACCAGCGCCCCCTGCACCTCTGGCCACATACAGTACTGCATACTCCAGAGCCCCCGCACCTCTGGCCACATACACTACTGCATACACCAGCGCCCCCGCACCTCTGGCCACATACAGTACTGCATACACCAGCGCCCCCCGCACCTCTGGCCACATACAGTACTGCATACACCAGCGCCCCCCACAACTCTGGCCACATACAGTACTGCATACACAAGCGCCCCCACACCCCTGGCCACATACAGTACTGCATACACCAGCGCCCCCCACAACTCTGGCCACATACAGTGCTGCATACACCAGCGCCCCCGCACCTCTGGCCTTATACAGTGCTGCATACACCAGTGTCCCCGCACCTCTGGCCACATACAATACTGCATACACCAGCACCCCCGCACCTCTGGACACATACAGTACTGCATAAACCAGCACCCCCTCACCTCTGGCCGTATACAGTCCTGCAAACACCAGCGCCCCCGCACCTCTGGCAACATACAGTACTGCATACACCAGCACCCCCGCACCTCTGGCCACATACAGTACTGCATACACCAGCGCCCCCTGCACCTCTGGCCACATACAGTACTGCATACACCAGCACCCCAACACCTCTGGCCACATACAGTACTGCATACACCAGCGTCCCCCCGCACCTCTGGCCACATACAGTTCTGCATACACCAGCGCCCCCACACCTCTGGCCACATATAGTACTGCATACACCAGCGCCCCCGCACCTCTGGACACATACAGTACTGCATAATCCAGCACCCCCTCACCTCTGGCCGTATACAGTACTGCAAACACCAGCGCCCCCGCACCTCTGGCAACATACAGTACTGCATACACCAGCACCCCCGCACCTCTGGCCACATACAGTACTGCATACACCAGCGCCCCCTGCACCTCTGACCACATACAGTTCTGCATACACCAGCACCCCCCTCACCTCTGGCCGTATACAGTACTGCAAACACCAGCGCCCCCGCACCTCTGGCAACATACAGTACTGCATACGCCAGCACCCCCGCACCTCTGGCCACATACAGTACTGCATACACCAGCGCCCCCGCACCTCTGGACACATACAGCACTGCATATACCAGGGCCCCCGCACCTCTGGCCACATACATTACTGCATACACCAGCACCCCCGCACATCTGGCCACATACAGTACTGCATACACCCGCGCCCCCCGCACTTCTAGCCACATACATTACTGCATACACCCGCGCCCCCCGCACCTCTGGCCACATACATTACTGCATACACCAGCTCCCCCACACCTCTGGCCTTATACAGTGCTGCTTACACCAGCGCCACCGCACCTCTGGCCAAATACAGTACTGCATACGCATGAGCCCTCGCACCTCTGGCCATATACAGTACTGCATACACCAGCGCCCCCGCACCTCTGGCCACATACAATACTGCATACACCAGCGCCTCGCACCCCCTGGACATATACAGCACTGCATACACCAGCGCCCCTGCACCTCTGGCCACATACAGTACTGCATACACCAGCCTCTGGCTGCATACAGTACTGCATACACCAGCGCCCCCCGCACCTCTGGCCACATACAGTACTGCATACACCAGCACCCCTGCACCTCTGGCCACATACAGTACTGCATACACCAGCGCCCCCTGCACCTCTGGCCACATACAGTACTGCATACACCAGCACCCCCACACCTCTGGCCACATACAGTACTGCATACACCAGCTCCCCCGCACCTCTGGCCACATACAGTACTGCATACACCAGCACCCCCGCACCTCTGGCCACATATAGTACTGCATACACCAGCACCCCCAAACCTCTGGACACATACAGCACTGCATACACCAGGGCCCCCGCACCTCTGGCCACATACAGTACTGCATACACCAGCACCCCCGCACATCTGGCCACATACAGTACTGCATACACCCGCGCCCCCTCATCTCTGGCCACATACAGTACTGCATACACAAGAGCCCCCACTCCTCTGGCCACATACAGTTCTGCATACACCAGCGCCCCCGCACCTCTGGCCACATACAGTACTGCATACACCAGCGCCGCGCACCTGTGGACATATACAGTACTGCATACACCAGCGCCCCCACACCTCTGGCCACATACAATACTGCATACACCAGCGCCCCCACACCTCTGGCCACATACAGTATTGCATACAAAAGCGCCCCCCGCACATCTGGCCACATACAGTTCTGCATACACCAGCGCCGCGCACCTGTGGACATATACAGTACTGCATACACCAACGCCCCCTCACCTCTGGCCACATACAATACTGTATACACCAGCGCCCCCACACCTCTGGCCACATACAGTATTGCATACAAAAGCGCCCCCCGCACCTCTGGCCACATACAGTTCTGCATACACCAGCGTCCCCCCGCACCTCTGGACACATACAGTACTGCATAAACCAGCGCCCCCGCACCTCTGGCAACATACAGTACTGCATACACCAGCACCCCCGCACCTCTGGCCACATACAGTACTGCATACACCAGCGCCCCCTGCACCTCTGGCCACATACAGTACTGCATACACCAGCACCCCAACACCTCTGGCCACATACAGTACTGCATACACCAGCGTCCCCCCGCACCTCTGGCCACATACAGTTCTGCATACACCAGCGCCCCCGCACCTCTGGCCACATATAGTACTGCATACACCAGCGCCCCCGCACCTCTGGACACATACAGCACTGCGTACACCCGCGCCCCCCGCACCTCTGGCCACATACATTACTGCATACACCAGCGTCCCCCCGCACCTCTGGCCACATACATTACTGCATACACCAGCGTCCCCCCACACCTCTGGCCACATACATTACTTCATACACCAACGCCCCCGCACCTCTGGCCACATACAGTACTGCATACACCCGCGCCCCCCGCACCTCTGGCCACATACATTACTGCATACACCAGCGCCCCCACACCTCTGGCCTTATACAGTACTGCATACACATGAGCCCTCGCACCTCTGCCCATATACAGTACTGCATACACCAGCGCCCCCGCACCTCTGGCCACATATAGTACTGCATACACCAGCGCCCCCGCACCTCTGGACACATACAGCACTGCATACACCC
>JBBDGP010006029.1:0-40995 GCA_037952835.1 Lithobates septentrionalis | reverse complement strand
AGCGCACATCATACACAGTGCAGAGCGCACACAACACACAGAGCGCACATCATACACAGTGCGGAGCGCACATCATACACAGTGCGGAGCGCACATCATACACAGTGCGAGCGCACATCATACACAGTGCAGAGCGCACACAACGCACAGAGCGCACATCATACACAGTGCGGAGCGCACATCGTACACAGTGCAGAGCGCACATCATACACAGTGCGGAGCGCACATCATACACAGTGCAGAGCGCACACAACGCACAGAGCGCACAGCATACACAGTGCAGAGCGCACATCATACACAGTGCGGAGCGCACATCATACACAGTGCGGAGCGCACATCATACACAGTGCGGAGCGCACATCATACACAGTGCAGGAGCGCACATCATACACAGTGCAGAGCGCACATCATACACAGTGCAGAGCGCACACAACGCACAGAGCGCACATCATACACAGTGCGGAGCGCACATCGTACACAGTGCAGAGCGCACATCATACACAGTGCGAGAGCGCACATCATACACAGTGCAGAGCGCACACAACGCACAGAGCGCACATCATACACAGTGCAGAGCGCACATCATACACAGTGCAGAGCGCACACAACGCACAGAGCCACATCATACACAGTGCAGAGCGCACACACAACGCACAGAGCGCACATCGTACACAGTGCAGAGCGCACACAACGCACAGAGCGCACATCATACACAGTGCAGAGCGCACACAACGCACAGAGCGCACATCATACACAGTGCAGAGCGCACATCATACACAGTGCAGAGCGCACACAACGCACAGAGCGCACATCGTACACAGTGCAGAGCGCACACAACGCACAGAGCGCACATCATACACAGTGCAGAGCGCACACAACGCACAGAGCGCACATCATACACAGTGCGGAGCGCACATCGTACACAGTGCGGAGCGCACATCATACACAGTGCAGAGCGCACATCATACACAGTGCAGAGCGCACACAACGCACAGAGCGCACATCATACACAGTGCAGAGCGCACATCATACACAGTGCAGAGCGCACATCATACACAGTGCAGAGCGCACACAACGCACAGAGCGCACATCATACACAGTGCAGAGCGCACATCATACACAGTGCAGAGCGCACATCATACACAGTGCAGAGCGCACACAACGCACAGAGCGCACATCATACACAGTGCAGAGCGCACATCATACACAGTGCAGAGCGCACATCATACACAGTGCGGAGCGCACACAACGCACAGAGCGCACATCATACACAGTGCGGAGCGCACACAACGCACAGAGCGCACATCATACACAGTGCAGAGCGCACACAACGCACAGAGCGCACATCATACACAGTGCAGAGCGCACACAACGCACAGAGCGCACATCATACACAGTGCGGAGCGCACACAACGCACAGAGCGCACATCATACACAGTGCAGAGCGCACACAACGCACAGAGCGCACATCATACACAGTGCAGAGCGCACACAACGCACAGAGCGCACATCATACACAGTGCGGAGCGCACACAACGCACAGAGCGCACATCGTACACAGTGCAGAGCGCACATCGTACACAGTGCAGAGCGCACACAACGCACAGAGCGCACATCATACACAGTGCGGAGCGCACACGTACACAGTGCAGAGCGCACATCGTACACAGTGCAGAGCGCACATCATACACAGTGCAGAGCGCACACAACGCACAGAGCACACATCATACACAGTGCAGAGCGCACATCATACACAGTGCAGAGCGCACATCATACACAGTGCGGAGCGCACACAATGCACAGAGCGCACATCATACACAGTGCAGAGCGCACACAACGCACAGAGCGCACATCATACACAGTGCGGAGCGCACATCATACACAGTGCGGAGCGCACACAACGCACAGAGCGCACATCATACACAGTGCGGAGCGCACACAACGCACAGAGCGCACATCATACACAGTGCAGAGCGCACACAACGCACAGAGCGCACATCATACACAGTGCAGAGCGCACACAACGCACAGAGCGCACATCATACACAGTGCAGAGCGCACATCATACACAGTGCGGAGCGCACACAACGCACAGAGCGCACATCATACACAGTGCGGAGCGCACATCATACACAGTGCAGAGCGCACACAACGCACAGAGCGCACATCATACACAGTGCGGAGCGCACACAACGCACAGAGCGCACATCATACACAGTGCAGAGCGCACATCATACACAGTGCAGAGCGCACATCATACACAGTGCAGAGCGCACACAACGCACAGAGCGCACATCATACACAGTGCAGAGCGCACACAACGCACAGAGCGCACATCATACACAGTGCGGAGCGCACACAACACACAGAGCGCACATCATACACAGTGCAGAGCGCACATCATACACAGTGCAGAGCGCACATCATACACAGTGCAGAGCGCACACAACGCACAGAGCGCACATCATACACAGTGCAGAGCGCACACAACGCACAGAGCGCACATCATACACAGTGCAGAGCGCACACAACGCACAGAGCGCACATCATACACAGTGCGGAGCGCACACAACGCACAGAGCGCACATCATACACAGTGCAGAGCGCACATCATACACAGTGCAGAGCGCACACAACGCACAGAGCGCACATCATACACAGTGCGGAGCGCACACAACGCACAGAGCGCACATCATACACAGTGCGGAGCGCACATCATACACAGTGCAGAGCGCACACAACGCACAGAGCGCACATCATACACAGTGCGGAGCGCACACAACGCACAGAGCGCACATCATACACAGTGCGGAGCGCACATCATACACAGTGCAGAGCGCACATCATACACAGTGCGGAGCGCACACAACGCACAGAGCGCACATCATACACAGTGCAGAGCGCACATCATACACAGTGCGGAGCGCACACAACGCACAGAGCGCACATCATACACAGTGCAGAGCGCACACAACGCACAGAGCGCACAGCATACACAGTGCAGAGCGCACATCATACACAGTGCGGAGCGCACACAACGCACAGAGCGCACATCATACACAGTGCAGAGCGCACATCATACACAGTGCGGAGCGCACATCATACACAGTGCAGAGCGCACATCATACACAGTGCAGAGCGCACACAACGCACAGAGCGCACATCATACACAGTGCGGAGCGCACACAACACACAGAGCGCACATCATACACAGTGCAGAGCGCACATCATACACAGTGCAGAGCGCACACAACGCACAGAGCGCACATCATACACAGTGCAGAGCGCACACAACGCACAGAGCGCACATCATACACAGTGCGGAGCGCACACAACGCACAGAGCGCACATCATACACAGTGCAGAGCGCACATCATACACAGTGCAGAGCGCACACAACGCACAGAGCGCACATCATACACAGTGCGGAGCGCACACAACGCACAGAGCGCACATCGTACACAGTGCAGAGCGCACATCGTACACAGTGCAGAGCGCACATCATACACAGTGCAGAGCGCACATCATACACAGTGCAGAGCGCACACAACGCACAGAGCGCACAGCATACACAGTGCAGAGCGCACATCATACACAGTGCGGAGCGCACACAACGCACAGAGCGCACATCATACACAGTGCAGAGCGCACATCATACACAGTGCGGAGCGCACATCATACACAGTGCGGAGCGCACACAACGCACAGAGCGCACATCATACACAGTGCGGAGCGCACATCATACACAGTGCAGAGCGCACATCATACACAGTGCAGAGCGCACACAACGCACAGAGCGCACATCATACACAGTGCGGAGCGCACACAACGCACAGAGCGCACATCGTACACAGTGCAGAGCGCACATCGTACACAGTGCAGAGCGCACACAACGCACAGAGCGCACAGCATACACAGTGCAGAGCGCACATCATACACAGTGCAGAGCGCACATCATACACAGTGCAGAGCGCACACAATGCACAGAGCGCACATCATACACAGTGCGGAGCGCACACAACGCACAGAGCGCACATCATACACAGTGCAGAGCGCACACAACGCACAGAGCGCACATCATACACAGTGCGGAGCGCACATCGTACACAGTGCAGAGCGCACACAACGCACAGAGCGCACATCATACACAGTGCGGAGCGCACATCATACACAGTGCAGAGCGCACATCATACACAGTGCAGAGCGCACATCATACACAGTGCGGAGCGCACACAACGCACAGAGCGCACATCATACACAGTGCGGAGCGCACATCATACACAGTGCAGAGCGCACATCATACACAGTGCGGAGCGCACACAACGCACAGAGCGCACATCATACACAGTGCGGAGCGCACATCATACACAGTGCTGAGCGCACATCGTACACAGTGCAGAGCGCACATCATACACAGTGCAGAGCGCACACAACACACAGAGCGCACATCATACACAATGCAGAGCGCACACAACGCACAGAGCGCACATCATACACAGTGCAGAGCGCACACAACGCACAAAGCGCACATCATACACAGTGCGGAGCGCACATCATACACAGTGCAGAGCGCACACAACGCACAGAGCGCACATCATACACAGTGCGGAGCGCACATCATACACAGTGCAGAGCGCACATCATACACAGTGCAGAGCGCACATCATACACAGTGCAGAGCGCACATCATACACAGTGCAGAGCGCACATCATACACAGTGCAGAGCGCACACAACGCACAGAGCGCACATCATACACAGTGCAGAGCGCACATCATACACAGTGCGGAGCGCACATCATACACAGTGCGGAGCGCACATCATACACAGTGCGGAGCGCACATCATACACAGTGCGGAGCGCACACAACGCACAGAGCGCACATCATACACAGTGCGGAGCGCACATCATACACAGTGCGGAGCGCACATCGTACACAGTGCAGAGCGCACATCATACACAGTGCAGAGCGCACACAACACACAGAGCGCACATCATACACAATGCAGAGCGCACACAACGCACAGAGCGCACATCATACACAGTGCAGAGCGCACACAACGCACAAAGCGCACATCATACACAGTGCAGAGCGCACACAACGCACAGAGCGCACATCATACACAGTGCGGAGCGCACATCATACACAGTGCAGAGCGCACATCATACACAGTGCAGAGCGCACATCATACACAGTGCAGAGCGCACACAACGCACAGAGCGCACATCATACACAGTGCGGAGCGCACATCGTACACAGTGCAGAGCGCACATCATACACAGTGCAGAGCGCACATCATACACAGTGCAGAGCGCACACAACGCACAGAGCGCACATCATACACAGTGCAGAGCGCACATCATACACAGTGCAGAGCGCACATCATACACAGTGCAGAGCGCACATCATACACAGTGCAGAGCGCACACAACGCACAGAGCGCACATCATACACAGTGCAGAGCGCACACAACGCACAGAGCGCACATCGTACACAGTGCAGAGCGCACACAACGCACAGAGCGCACATCATACACAGTGCAGAGCGCACATCATACACAGTGCAGAGCGCACACAACGCACAGAGCGCACATCATACACAGTGCAGAGCGCACATCATACACAGTGCGGAGCGCACATCGTACACAGTGCAGAGCGCACACAACGCACAGAGCGCACATCATACACAGTGCGGAGCGCACATCGTACACAGTGCGGAGCGCACATCATACACAGTGCAGAGCGCACATCATACACAGTGCGGAGCGCACATCATACACAGTGCAGAGCGCACACAACGCACAGAGCGCACATCATACACAGTGCAGAGCGCACATCATACACAGTGCAGAGCGCACACAACGCACAGAGCGCACATCATACACAGTGCAGAGCGCACACAACGCACAGAGCGCACATCGTACACAGTGCAGAGCGCACACAACGCACAGAGCGCACATCATACACAGTGCAGAGCGCACACAACGCACAGAGCGCACATCGTACACAGTGCAGAGCGCACATCATACACAGTGCAGAGCGCACATCATACACAGTGCGGAGCGCACACAACGCACAGAGCGCACATCATACACAGTGCAGAGCGCACATCATACACAGTGCAGAGCGCACACAACGCACAGAGCACACATCATACACAGTGCAGAGCGCACACAACGCACAGAGCGCACATCATACACAGTGCAGAGCGCACACAACGCACAGAGCGCACATCATACACAGTGCAGAGCGCACATCATACACAGTGCAGAGCGCACACAACGCACAGAGCACACATCATACACAGTGCAGAGCGCACATCATACACAGTGCAGAGCGCACACAACGCACAGAGCGCACATCATACACAGTGCAGAGCGCACACAACGCACAGAGCGCACATCATACACAGTGCGGAGCGCACACAACGCACAGAGCGCACATCATACACAGTGCGGAGCGCACATCATACACAGTGCGGAGCGCACACAACGCACAGAGCGCACATCATACACAGTGCGGAGCGCACACAACGCACAGAGCGCACATCATACACAGTGCAGAGCGCACACAACGCACAGAGCGCACATCATACACAGTGCAGAGCGCACACAACGCACAGAGCGCACATCGTACACAGTGCAGAGCGCACACAACGCACAGAGCGCACATCGTACACAGTGCAGAGCGCACATCGTACACAGTGCAGAGCGCACACAACGCACAGAGCGCACATCATACACAGTGCGGAGCGCACACAACGCACAGAGCGCACATCGTACACAGTGCAGAGCGCACACAACGCACAGAGCGCACATCATACACAGTGCGGAGCGCACATCGTACACAGTGCAGAGCGCACATCGTACACAGTGCAGAGCGCACATCATACACAGTGCAGAGCGCACACAACGCACAGAGCGCACATCATACACAGTGCGGAGCGCACACAACGCACAGAGCGCACATCATACACAGTGCGGAGCGCACATCATACACAGTGCAGAACGCACACAACGCACAGAGCGCACATCATACACAGTGCGGAGCGCACATCATACACAGTGCAGAACGCACACAACGCACAGAGCGCACATCGTACACAGTGCAGAGCGCACACAACACACAGAGCGCACATCATACACAGTGCGGAGCGCACATCATACACAGTGCAGAGCGCACACAACGCACAGAGCGCACATCATACACAGTGCGGAGCGCACAGCATACACAGTGCAGAGCGCACACAACGCACAGAGCGCACATCATACACAGTGCGGAGCGCACATCATACACAGTGCAGAGCGCACATCATACACAGTGCAGAGCGCACACAACGCACAGAGCGCACAGCATACACAGTGCGGAGCGCACACAACGCACAGAGCGCACATCATACACAGTGCGGAGCGCACATCATACACAGTGCAGAGCGCACATCATACACAGTGCAGAGCGCACACAACGCACAGAGCGCACATCATACACAGTGCGGAGCGCACATCATACACAGTGCAGAGCGCACATCATACACAGTGCAGAGCGCACACAACGCACAGAGCGCACATCATACACAGTGCGGAGCGCACACAACGCACAGAGCGCACATCATACACAGTGCAGAGCGCACACAACGCACAGAGCGCACATCATACACAGTGCAGAGCGCACATCGTACACAGTGCAGAGCGCACACAACGCACAGAGCGCACATCATACACAGTGCGGAGCGCACATCATACACAGTGCGGAGCGCACATCATACACAGTGCGGAGCGCACACAACGCACAGAGCGCACATCATACACAGTGCGGAGCGCACATCGTACACAGTGCAGAGCGCACACAACACACAGAGCACACATCATACACAATGCAGAGCGCACACAACGCACAAAGCGCACATCATACACAGTGCGGAGCGCACATCATACACAGTGCAGAGCGCACACAACGCACAGAGCGCACATCATACACAGTGCGGAGCGCACATCATACACAGTGCAGAGCGCACACAACGCACAGAGCGCACATCATACACAGTGCGGAGCGCACATCATACACAGTGCAGAGCGCACATCATACACAGTGCAGAGCGCACACAACGCACAGAGCGCACATCATACACAGTGCAGAGCGCACATCATACACAGTGCGGAGCGCACATCATACACAGTGCGGAGCGCACATCATACACAGTGCGGAGCGCACATCATACACAGTGCGGAGCGCACACAACGCACAGAGCGCACATCATACACAGTGCGGAGCGCACATCATACACAGTGCGGAGCGCACATCATACACAGTGCGGAGCGCACACAACGCACAGAGCGCACATCATACACAGTGCAGAGCGCACATCATACACAGTGCAGAGCGCACACAACGCACAGAGCGCACATCATACACAGTGCGGAGCGCACATCGTACACAGTGCGGAGCGCACACAACGCACAGAGCGCACATCATACACAGTGCAGAGCGCACATCATACACAATGCAGAGCGCACATCATACACAGTGCAGAGCGCACATCATACACAGTGCGGAGCGCACATCATACACAGTGCAGAGCGCACACAACGCACAGAGCGCACATCATACACAGTGCAGAGCGCACATCATACACAGTGCAGAGCGCACACAACGCACAGAGCGCACATCATACACAGTGCAGAGCGCACACAACGCACAGAGCGCACATCGTACACAGTGCAGAGCGCACACAACGCACAGAGCGCACATCATACACAGTGCAGAGCGCACACAACGCACAGAGCGCACATCGTACACAGTGCAGAGCGCACACAACGCACAGAGCGCACATCGTACACAGTGCAGAGCGCACACAACGCACAGAGCGCACATCATACACAGTGCAGAGCGCACATCATACACAGTGCAGAGCGCACATCATACACAGTGCAGAGCGCACACAACGCACAGAGCGCACATCATACACAGTGCAGAGCGCACACAACGCACAGAGCGCACATCATACACAGTGCAGAGCGCACATCATACACAGTGCAGAGCGCACACAACGCACAGAGCACACATCATACACAGTGCAGAGCGCACACAACGCACAGAGCGCACATCATACACAGTGCAGAGCGCACATCGTACACAGTGCAGAGCGCACACAACGCACAGAGCGCACATCATACACAGTGCAGAGCGCACACAACGCACAGAGCGCACATCATACACAGTGCGGAGCGCACATCATACACAGTGCAGAGCGCACACAACGCACAGAGCGCACATCGTACACAGTGCAGAGCGCACACAACGCACAGAGCACACATCATACACAGTGCAGAGCGCACACAACGCACAGAGCGCACATCGTACACAGTGCAGAGCGCACACAACGCACAGAGCGCACATCATACACAGTGCAGAGCGCACACAACGCACAGAGCGCACATCATACACAGTGCAGAGCGCACATCATACACAGTGCAGAGCGCACACAACGCACAGAGCGCACATCATACACAGTGCGGAGCGCACATCATACACAGTGCGGAGCGCACACAACGCACAGAGCGCACATCATACACAGTGCGGAGCGCACACAACGCACAGAGCGCACATCATACACAGTGCAGAGCGCACACAACGCACAGAGCGCACATCATACACAGTGCGGAGCGCACACAACGCACAGAGCGCACATCATACACAGTGCGGAGCGCACATCATACACAGTGCGGAGCGCACACAACGCACAGAGCGCACATCATACACAGTGCGGAGCGCACATCATACACAGTGCGGAGCGCACATCGTACACAGTGCGGAGCGCACATCGTACACAGTGCGGAGCGCACATCATACACAGTGCGGAGCGCACACAACGCACAGAGCGCACATCATACACAGTGCGGAGCGCACATCGTACACAGTGCAGAGCGCACACAACGCACAGAGCGCACATCGTACACAGTGCAGAGCGCACACAACGCACAGAGCGCACATCGTACACAGTGCAGAGCGCACACAACGCACAGAGCGCACATCATACACAGTGCAGAGCGCACATCGTACACAGTGCAGAGCGCACACAACGCACAGAGCGCACATCGTACACAGTGCAGAGCGCACACAACGCACAGAGCGCACATCATACACAGTGCAGAGCGCACACAACGCACAGAGCGCACATCATACACAGTGCAGAGCGCACACAACGCACAGAGCGCACATCATACACAGTGCAGAGCGCACATCATACACAGTGCAGAGCGCACATCGTACACAGTGCAGAGCGCACACAACGCACAGAGCGCACATCATACACAGTGCAGAGCGCACACAATGCACAGAGCACACATCATACACAGTGCAGAGCGCACACAACGCACAGAGCGCACATCATACACAGTGCGGAGCGCACACAACGCACAGAGCGCACATCATACACAGTGCGGAGCGCACATCATACACAGTGCGGAGCGCACATCATACACAGTGCGGAGCGCACATCATACACAGTGCGGAGCGCACATCATACACAGTGCGGAGCGCACACAACGCACAGAGCGCACATCATACACAGTGCGGAGCGCACATCATACACAGTGCGGAGCGCACATCATACACAGTGCGGAGCGCACATCATACACAGTGCGGAGCGCACATCATACACAGTGCAGAGCGCACATCATACACAGTGCAGAGCGCACATCATACACAGTGCGGAGCGCACACAACGCACAGAGCGCACATCATACACAGTGCAGAGCGCACACAACACACAGAGCGCACATCATACACAGTGCAGAGCGCACATCATACACAGTGCAGAGCGCACATCATACACAGTGCGGAGCGCACATCATACACAGTGCAGAGCGCACATCATACACAGTGCGGAGCGCACATCATACACAGTGCAGAGCGCACATCATACACAGTGCGGAGCGCACACAACGCACAGAGCGCACATCATACACAGTGCAGAGCGCACATCATACACAGTGCGGACCGCACATCATACACAGTGCAGAGCGCACACAACGCACAGAGCGCACATCGTACACAGTGCGGAGCGCACATCATACACAGTGCAGAGCGCACATCATACACAGTGCAGAGCGCACACAACGCACAGAGCGCACATCGTACACAGTGCGGAGCGCACATCGTACACAGTGCGGAGCGCACATCATACACAGTGCGGAGCGCACATCATACACAGTGCGGAGCGCACATCATACACAGTGCGGAGCGCACACAACACACAGAGCGCACATCATACACAGTGCAGAGCGCACATCGTACACAGTGCAGAGCGCACACAACGCACAGAGCGCACATCATACACAGTGCAGAGCGCACACAACGCACAGAGCGCACATCATACACAGTGCAGAGCGCACACAACGCACAGAGCGCACATCGTACACAGTGCAGAGCGCACACAACACACAGAGCGCACATCATACACAGTGCAGAGCGCACACAACGCACAGAGCGCACATCATACACAGTGCAGAGCGCACACAACGCACAGAGCGCACATCATACACAGTGCAGAGCGCACACAACACACAGAGCGCACATCATACACAGTGCAGAGCGCACATCATACACAGTGCAGAGCGCACACAACGCACAAAGCGCACATCATACTCAGTGCAGAGCGCACATCATACACAGTGCAGAGCGCACACAACGCACAGAGCGCACATCATACACAGTGCAGAGCGCACACAACACACAGAGCGCACATCATACACAGTGCAGAGCGCACACAACACACAGAGCGCACATCATACACAGTGCAGAGCGCACACAACGCACAGAGCGCACATCATACACAGTGCAGAGCGCACACAACGCACAGAGCGCACATCATACACAGTGCAGAGCGCACACAACGCACAGAGCGCACATCATACACAGTGCAGAGCGCACACAACACACAGAGCGCACATCGTACACAGTGCAGAGCGCACATCATACACAGTGCAGAGCGCACACAACACACAGAGCGCACATCGTACACAGTGCAGAGCGCACACAACGCACAGAGCACACATCATACACAGTGCAGAGCGCACATCATACACAGTGCAGAGCGCACACAACGCACAGAGCGCACATCGTACACAGTGCAGAGCGCACACAACGCACAGAGCGCACATCATACACAGTGCAGAGCGCACACAACGCACAGAGCGCACATCGTACACAGTGCAGAGCGCACACAACGCACAGAGCGCACATCATACACAGTGCAGAGCGCACACAACGCACAGAGCGCACATCATACACAGTGCAGAGCGCACATCATACACAGTGCAGAGCGCACATCATACACAGTGCAGAGCGCACATCATACACAGTGCAGAGCGCACACAACGCACAGAGCGCACATCATACACAGTGCAGAGCGCACATCATACACAGTGCAGAGCGCACACAATGCACAGAGCGCACATCATACACAGTGCAGAGCGCACACAACACACAGAGCGCACATCATACACAGTGCAGAGCGCACATCATACACAGTGCAGAGCGCACACAACGCACAGAGCGCACATCATACACAGTGCAGAGCGCACATCATACACAGTGCAGAGCGCACACAACGCACAGAGCGCACATCATACACAGTGCAGAGCGCACATCATACACAGTGCAGAGCGCACATCATACACAGTGCAGAGCGCACACAACGCACAGAGCGCACATCATACACAGTGCGGAGCGCACATCATACACAGTGCAGAGCGCACATCATACACAGTGCAGAGCGCACACAACGCACAGAGCGCACATCATACACAGTGCAGAGCGCACATCATACACAGTGCAGAGCGCACACAACACACAGAGCGCACATCATACACAGTGCGGAGCGCACACAACACACAGAGCACACATCATACACAGTGCAGAGCGCACATCATACACAGTGCAGAGCGCACATCGTACACAGTGCGGAGCGCACATCATACACAGTGCGGAGCGCACATCATACACAGTGCGGAGCGCACACAACGCACAGAGCGCACATCATACACAGTGCGGAGCGCACACAACGCACAGAGCGCACATCATACACAGTGCAGAGCGCACACAACACACAGAGCGCACATCATACACAGTGCGGAGCGCACATCATACACAGTGCGGAGCGCACACAACGCACAGAGCGCACATCATACACAGTGCGGAGCGCACACAACGCACAGAGCGCACATCATACACAGTGCGGAGCGCACATCATACACAGTGCGGAGCGCACACAACGCACAGAGCGCACATCATACACAGTGCGGAGCGCACATCATACACAGTGCGGAGCGCACACAACGCACAGAGCGCACATCATACACAGTGCAGAGCGCACATCATACACAGTGCAGAGCGCACATCATACACAGTGCAGAGCGCACATCATACACAGTGCGGAGCGCACACAACGCACAGAGCGCACATCATACACAGTGCGGAGCGCACACAACACACAGAGCGCACATCATACACAGTGCGGAGCGCACATCATACACAGTGCGGAGCGCACACAACGCACAGAGCGCACATCATACACAGTGCAGAGCGCACACAACGCACAGAGCGCACATCATACACAGTGCAGAGCGCACATCGTACACAGTGCAGAGCGCACATCATACACAGTGCGGAGCGCACATCATACACAGTGCGGAGCGCACACAACGCACAGAGCGCACATCATACACAGTGCGGAGCGCACACAACGCACAGAGCGCACATCATACACAGTGCAGAGCGCACACAACGCACAGAGCGCACATCATACACAGTGCAGAGCGCACATCGTACACAGTGCAGAGCGCACATCATACACAGTGCAGAGCGCACACAACGCACAGAGCGCACATCATACAGTGCGGAGCGCACATCGTACACAGTGCGGAGCGCACATCATACACAGTGCAGAGCGCACATCATACACAGTGCGGAGCGCACATCATACACAGTGCAGAGCGCACATCATACACAGTGCGGAGCGCACACAACGCACAGAGCACACATCATACACAGTGCAGAGCGCACACAACGCACAGAGCACACATCATACACAGTGCAGAGCGCACACAACGCACAGAGCGCACATCATACACAGTGCAGAGCGCACATCATACACAGTGCAGAGCGCACACAACGCACAGAGCGCACATCATACACAGTGCAGAGCGCACACAACGCACAGAGCGCACATCATACAGTGCGGAGCGCACATCATACACAGTGCAGAGCGCACATCATACACAGTGCGGAGCGCACATCATACACAGTGCAGAGCGCACACAACGCACAGAGCGCACATCATACAGTGCGGAGCGCACATCATACACAGTGCAGAGCGCACATCATACACAGTGCGGAGCGCACACAACGCACAGAGCGCACATCATACACAGTGCGGAGCGCACACAACGCACAGAGCACACATCATACACAGTGCAGAGCGCACATCATACACAGTGCAGAGCGCACACAACGCACAGAGCGCACATCATACACAGTGCAGAGCGCACATCATACACAGTGCAGAGCGCACACAACGCACAGAGCGCACAGCATACACAGTGCAGAGCGCACACAACGCACAGAGCACACATCATACACAGTGCAGAGCGCACACAACGCACAGAGCGCACATCATACACAGTGCAGAGCGCACATCATACACAGTGCAGAGCGCACACAACGCACAGAGCGCACATCATACACAGTGCAGAGCGCACATCATACACAGTGCAGAGCGCACACAACGCACAGAGCGCACATCATACACAGTGCAGAGCGCACACAACGCACAGAGCGCACATCATACACAGTGCAGAGCGCACACAACGCACAGAGCGCACATCATACACAGTGCGGAGCGCACACAACGCACAGAGCGCACATCATACACAGTGCGGAGCGCATATCATACACAGTGCGGAGCGCACACAACGCACAGAGCGCACATCATACACAGTGCGGAGCGCACATCATACACAGTGCGGAGCGCACACAACGCACAGAGCGCACATCATACACAGTGCGGAGCGCACACAACGCACAGAGCGCACATCATACACAGTGCGGAGCGCACACAACGCACAGAGCGCACATCATACACAGTGCGGAGCGCACACAACGCACAGAGCGCACATCATACACAGTGCGGAGCGCACATCATACACAGTGCAGAGCGCACACAACGCACAGAGCGCACATCATACACAGTGCAGAGC
The DNA here is from genome assembly GCA_037952835.1 of Lithobates septentrionalis. Classification (NCBI taxonomy): domain Eukaryota; kingdom Metazoa; phylum Chordata; class Amphibia; order Anura; family Ranidae; genus Lithobates; species Lithobates septentrionalis. The sequence continues at coordinate 25,739 of JBBDGP010006029.1, read as the reverse complement.
GCACACAACGCACAGAGCGCACATCATACACAGTGCAGAGCGCACACAACACACAGAGCGCACATCATACACAGTGCAGAGCGCACATCATACACAGTGCAGAGCGCACACAACGCACAGAGCGCACATCGTACACAGTGCAGAGCGCACACAACGCACAGAGCGCACATCATACACAGTGCGGAGCGCACATCATACACAGTGCAGAGCGCACATCATACACAGTGCGGAGCGCACATCATACACAGTGCAGAGCGCACACAACGCACAGAGCGCACATCATACACAGTGCGGAGCGCACATCATACACAGTGCAGAGCGCACATCATACACAGTGCGGAGCGCACATCATACACAGTGCAGAGCGCACACAACGCACAGAGCGCACATCATACACAGTGCGGAGCGCACATCATACACAGTGCAGAGCGCACATCATACACAGTGCAGAGCGCACACAACGCACAGAGCGCACATCATACACAGTGCGGAGCGCACACAACACACAGAGCGCACATCATACACAGTGCAGAGCGCACACAACGCACAGAGCGCACATCATACACAGTGCAGAGCGCACATCATACACAGTGCAGAGCGCACATCATACACAGTGCAGAGCGCACATCATACACAGTGCAGAGCGCACACAACGCACAGAGCGCACATCATACACAGTGCAGAGCGCACATCATACACAGTGCAGAGCGCACATCATACACAGTGCAGAGCGCACACAACGCACAGAGCGCACATCATACACAGTGCAGAGCGCACATCATACACAGTGCAGAGCGCACATCATACACAGTGCAGAGCGCACATCATACACAGTGCAGAGCGCACACAACGCACAGAGCGCACATCATACACAGTGCGGAGCGCACATCATACACAGTGCAGAGCGCACATCATACACAGTGCAGAGCGCACATCGTACACAGTGCAGAGCGCACACAACGCACAGAGCGCACATCATACACAGTGCAGAGCGCACATCATACACAGTGCGGAGCGCACACAACACACAGAGCGCACATCATACACAGTGCAGAGCGCACACAACACACAGAGCGCACATCATACACAGTGCAGAGCGCACACAACGCACAGAGCGCACATCATACACAGTGCGGAGCGCACATCATACACAGTGCAGAGCGCACACAACGCACAGAGCGCACATCATACACAGTGCGGAGCGCACACAACACACAGAGCGCACATCATACACAGTGCAGAGCGCACACAACGCACAGAGCGCACATCATACACAGTGCGGAGCGCACACAACGCACAGAGCGCACATCATACACAGTGCGGAGCGCACACAACGCACAGAGCGCACATCATACACAGTGCGGAGCGCACACAACGCACAGAGCGCACATCATACACAGTGCGGAGCGCACACAACACACAGAGCGCACATCATACACAGTGCGGAGCGCACACAACGCACAGAGCGCACATCGTACACAGTGCAGAGCGCACATCATACACAGTGCAGAGCGCACACAACGCACAGAGCGCACATCGTACACAGTGCAGAGCGCACATCATACACAGTGCAGAGCGCACATCATACACAGTGCAGAGCGCACATCATACACAGTGCAGAGCGCACATCATACACAGTGCAGAGCGCACATCATACACAGTGCAGAGCGCACATCATACACAGTGCAGAGCGCACACAACGCACAGAGCGCACATCATACACAGTGCAGAGCACACACAACACACAGAGCGCACATCATACACAGTGCAGAGCGCACATCATACACAGTGCGGAGCGCACATCATACACAGTGCAGAGCGCACATCATACACAGTGCAGAGCGCACATCGTACACAGTGCAGAGCGCACATCATACACAGTGCAGAGCGCACATCATACACAGTGCAGAGCGCACATCGTACACAGTGCGGAGCGCACATCATACACAGTGCAGAGCGCACATCATACACAGTGCAGAGCGCACATCGTACACAGTGCAGAGCGCACACAACGCACAGAGCGCACATCATACACAGTGCAGAGCGCACATCATACACAGTGCGGAGCGCACACAACACACAGAGCGCACATCATACACAGTGCAGAGCGCACACAACACACAGAGCGCACATCATACACAGTGCAGAGCGCACATCATACACAGTGCGGAGCGCACACAACGCACAGAGCGCACATCATACACAGTGCGGAGCGCACATCATACACAGTGCAGAGCGCACATCATACACAGTGCAGAGCGCACACAACGCACAGAGCGCACATCATACACAGTGCAGAGCGCACATCATACACAGTGCAGAGCGCACATCATACACAGTGCGGAGCGCACATCATACACAGTGCAGAGCGCACATCGTACACAGTGCAGAGCGCACACAACGCACAGAGCGCACATCATACACAGTGCAGAGCGCACATCATACACAGTGCGGAGCGCACACAACACACAGAGCGCACATCATACACAGTGCAGAGCGCACACAACGCACAGAGCGCACATCATACACAGTGCGGAGCGCACATCATACACAGTGCAGAGCGCACACAACGCACAGAGCGCACATCATACACAGTGCAGAGCGCACACAACACACAGAGCGCACATCATACACAGTGCAGAGCGCACATCATACACAGTGCAGAGCGCACACAACGCACAGAGCGCACATCATACACAGTGCAGAGCGCACATCATACACAGTGCAGAGCGCACATCATACACAGTGCGGAGCGCACATCATACACAGTGCGGAGCGCACATCATACACAGTGCAGAGCGCACATCGTACACAGTGCAGAGCGCACACAACGCACAGAGCGCACATCATACACAGTGCAGAGCGCACATCATACACAGTGCGGAGCGCACACAACACACAGAGCGCACATCATACACAGTGCAGAGCGCACACAACACACAGAGCGCACATCATACACAGTGCAGAGCGCACACAACGCACAGAGCGCACATCATACACAGTGCGGAGCGCACATCATACACAGTGCAGAGCGCACACAACGCACAGAGCGCACATCATACACAGTGCGGAGCGCACACAACACACAGAGCGCACATCATACACAGTGCAGAGCGCACATCGTACACAGTGCAGAGCGCACATCATACACAGTGCAGAGCGCACACAACGCACAGAGCGCACATCATACACAGTGCAGAGCGCACATCATACACAGTGCAGAGCGCACACAACGCACAGAGCGCACATCATACACAGTGCAGAGCGCACATCATACACAGTGCGGAGCGCACATCATACACAGTGCGGAGCGCACATCATACACAGTGCAGAGCGCACACAACGCACAGAGCGCACATCATACACAGTGCAGAGCGCACATCATACACAGTGCAGAGCGCACACAACGCACAGAGCGCACATCATACACAGTGCGGAGCGCACATCATACACAGTGCGGAGCGCACATCATACACAGTGCGGAGCGCACATCATACACAGTGCAGAGCGCACACAACACACAGAGCGCACATCATACACAGTGCAGAGCGCACACAACGCACAGAGCGCACATCATACACAGTGCGGAGCGCACATCATACACAGTGCGGAGCGCACACAACGCACAGAGCGCACATCATACACAGTGCGGAGCGCACATCGTACACAGTGCAGAGCGCACACAACGCACAGAGCGCACAGCATACACAGTGCAGAGCGCACACAACACACAGAGCGCACAGCATACACAGTGCAGAGCGCACACAACACACAGAGCGCACAGCATACACAGTGCAGAGCGCACACAACGCACAGAGCGCACATCATACACAGTGCGGAGCGCACATCATACACAGTGCGGAGCGCACACAACGCACAGAGCGCACATCATACACAGTGCGGAGCGCACATCGTACACAGTGCAGAGCGCACACAACGCACAGAGCGCACATCATACACAGTGCAGAGCGCACACAACGCACAGAGCGCACATCATACACAGTGCAGAGCGCACACAACGCACAGAGCGCACATCATACACAGTGCAGAGCGCACACAACGCACAGAGCGCACATCATACACAGTGCAGAGCGCACACAACGCACAGAGCGCACATCATACACAGTGCAGAGCGCACACAACGCACAGAGCGCACATCATACACAGTGCAGAGCGCACATCATACACAGTGCAGAGCGCACACAACGCACAGAGCGCACATCATACACAGTGCGGAGCGCACATCATACACAGTGCGGAGCGCACATCATACACAGTGCGGAGCGCACATCATACACAGTGCGGAGCGCACATCATACACAGTGCAGAGCGCACATCATACACAGTGCGGAGCGCACACAACGCACAGAGCGCACATCATACACAGTGCAGAGCGCACACAACGCACAGAGCGCACATCATACACAGTGCAGAGCGCACACAACGCACAGAGCGCACATCATACACAGTGCAGAGCGCACATCATACACAGTGCAGAGCGCACACAACGCACAGAGCGCACATCATACACAGTGCGGAGCGCACATCATACACAGTGCGGAGCGCACATCATACACAGTGCGGAGCGCACATCATACACAGTGCAGAGCGCACATCATACACAGTGCGGAGCGCACACAACGCACAGAGCGCACATCATACACAGTGCAGAGCGCACACAACGCACAGAGCGCACATCATACACAGTGCAGAGCGCACATCATACACAGTGCAGAGCGCACACAACGCACAGAGCGCACATCATACACAGTGCAGAGCGCACACAACGCACAGAGCGCACATCATACACAGTGCAGAGCGCACACAACGCACAGAGCGCACATCGTACACAGTGCAGAGCGCACACAACGCACAGAGCACACATCATACACAGTGCAGAGCGCACACAACGCACAGAGCGCACATCATACACAGTGCAGAGCGCACACAACGCACAGAGCACACATCATACACAGTGCAGAGCGCACATCATACACAGTGCAGAGCGCACATCATACACAGTGCAGAGCGCACATCATACACAGTGCGGAGCGCACATCATACACAGTGCAGAGCGCACATCATACACAGTGCGGAGCGCACATCATACACAGTGCAGAGCGCACATCGTACACAGTGCAGAGCGCACACAACACACAGAGCGCACATCATACACAGTGCGGAGCGCACATCATACACAGTGCAGAGCGCACATCATACACAGTGCAGAGCGCACACAACACACAGAGCGCACATCATACACAGTGCGGAGCGCACATCATACACAGTGCAGAGCGCACATCATACACAGTGCAGAGCGCACACAACACACAGAGCGCACATCATACACAGTGCGGAGCGCACATCATACACAGTGCAGAGCGCACATCATACACAGTGCAGAGCGCACATCATACACAGTGCAGAGCGCACATCATACACAGTGCAGAGCGCACACAACGCACAGAGCGCACATCATACACAGTGCAGAGCGCACACAACGCACAGAGCGCACATCATACACAGTGCAGAGCGCACACAACGCACAGAGCGCACATCATACACAGTGCAGAGCGCACACAACGCACAGAGCGCACATCATACACAGTGCGGAGCGCACATCATACACAGTGCAGAGCGCACACAACGCACAGAGCGCACATCATACACAGTGCAGAGCGCACATCATACACAGTGCAGAGCGCACATCATACACAGTGCAGAGCGCACACAACGCACAGAGCGCACATCATACACAGTGCAGAGCGCACATCATACACAGTGCAGAGCGCACATCATACACAGTGCAGAGCGCACACAACGCACAGAGCGCACATCATACACAGTGCAGAGCGCACATCATACACAGTGCAGAGCGCACATCATACACAGTGCAGAGCGCACATCATACACAGTGCAGAGCGCACACAACGCACAGAGCGCACAGCATACACAGTGCGGAGCGCACATCATACACAGTGCAGAGCGCACACAACGCACAGAGCGCACATCATACACAGTGCAGAGCGCACATCATACACAGTGCAGAGCGCACATCATACACAGTGCGGAGCGCACACAACGCACAGAGCGCACAGCATACACAGTGCGGAGCGCACATCATACACAGTGCAGAGCGCACATCGTACACAGTGCAGAGCGCACATCATACACAGTGCAGAGCGCACATCATACACAGTGCAGAGCGCACATCATACACAGTGCAGAGCGCACATCATACACAGTGCAGAGCGCACACAACGCACAGAGCGCACAGCATACACAGTGCGGAGCGCACATCATACACAGTGCAGAGCGCACATCGTACACAGTGCAGAGCGCACATCATACACAGTGCAGAGCGCACACAACGCACAGAGCGCACATCATACACAGTGCAGAGCGCACACAACACACAGAGCGCACATCATACACAGTGCAGAGCGCACATCATACACAGTGCGGAGCGCACATCATACACAGTGCAGAGCGCACACAACGCACAGAGCGCACATCATACACAGTGCGGAGCGCACATCATACACAGTGCGGAGCGCACACAACACACAGAGCGCACATCATACACAGTGCAGAGCGCACACAACACACAGAGCGCACATCATACACAGTGCAGAGCGCACATCATACACAGTGCAGAGCGCACACAACGCACAGAGCGCACATCATACACAGTGCGGAGCGCACACAACACACAGAGCGCACATCATACACAGTGCAGAGCGCACATCATACACAGTGCGGAGCGCACATCATACACAGTGCGGAGCGCACATCATACACAGTGCAGAGCGCACATCATACACAGTGCAGAGCGCACACAACACACAGAGCGCACATCATACACAGTGCGGAGCGCACACAACACACAGAGCGCACATCATACACAGTGCAGAGCGCACATCATACACAGTGCGGAGCGCACATCATACACAGTGCGGAGCGCACATCATACACAGTGCAGAGCGCACATCATACACAGTGCGGAGCGCACATCATACACAGTGCGGAGCGCACATCATACACAGTGCGGAGCGCACATCATACACAGTGCGGAGCGCACATCATACACAGTGCGGAGCGCACATCATACACAGTGCGGAGCGCACATCATACACAGTGCGGAGCGCACATCATACACAGTGCAGAGCGCACATCATACACAGTGCAGAGCGCACACAACACACAGAGCGCACATCGTACACAGTGCGGAGCGCACATCGTACACAGTGCGGAGCGCACATCATACACAGTGCGGAGCGCACATCATACACAGTGCGGAGCGCACATCATACACAGTGCAGAGCGCACATCATACACAGTGCGGAGCGCACACAACACACAGAGCACACATCATACACAGTGCGGAGCGCACATCATACACAGTGCGGAGCGCACATCATACACAGTGCGGAGCGCACATCATACACAGTGCAGAGCGCACACAACACACAGAGCGCACATCATACACAGTGCGGAGCGCACACAACACACAGAGCGCACATCGTACACAGTGCGGAGCGCACACAACACACAGAGCGCACATCGTACACAGTGCAGAGCGCACATCGTACACAGTGCAGAGCGCACATCATACACAGTGCGGAGCGCACATCATACACAGTGCAGAGCGCACATCATACACAGTGCAGAGCGCACATCATACACAGTGCAGAGCGCACATCATACACAGTGCAGAGCGCACACAACACACAGAGCGCACATCATACACAGTGCAGAGCGCACACAACGCACAGAGCGCACATCATACACAGTGCGGAGCGCACACAACGCACAGAGCGCACATCATACACAGTGCAGAGCGCACATCATACACAGTGCAGAGCGCACACAACGCACAGAGCGCACATCGTACACAGTGCGGAGCGCACATCATACACAGTGCGGAGCGCACATCATACACAGTGCGGAGCGCACATCATACACAGTGCAGAGCGCACACAACACACAGAGCGCACATCATACACAGTGCGGAGCGCACACAACACACAGAGCGCACATCATACACAGTGCGGAGCGCACACAACGCACAGAGCGCACATCATACACAGTGCAGAGCGCACACAACGCACAGAGCGCACATCATACACAGTGCGGAGCGCACACAACGCACAGAGCGCACATCATACACAGTGCGGAGCGCACATCATACACAGTGCAGAGCGCACACAACGCACAGAGCGCACATCATACACAGTGCGGAGCGCACACAACGCACAGAGCGCACATCATACACAGTGCGGAGCGCACATCGTACACAGTGCAGAGCGCACATCATACAAAGTGCAGAGCGCACATCGTACACAATGCAGAGCGCACACAACGCACAGAGCGCACACAACGCACAGAGCGCACATCATACACAGTGCGGAGCGCACACAACGCACAGAGCGCACATCATACACAGTGCAGAGCGCACACAACGCACAGAGCGCACATCATACACAGTGCGGAGCGCACACAACGCACAGAGCGCACATCATACACAGTGCGGAGCGCACATCATACACAGTGCAGAGCGCACACAACGCACAGAGCGCACATCATACACAGTGCGGAGCGCACACAACGCACAGAGCGCACATCATACACAGTGCGGAGCGCACATCGTACACAGTGCAGAGCGCACATCATACACAGTGCAGAGCGCACATCGTACACAGTGCAGAGCGCACACAACGCACAGAGCGCACATCATACACAGTGCAGAGCGCACACAACGCACAGAGCACACATCATACACAGTGCAGAGCGCACACAACGCACAGAGCGCACAGCATACACAGTGCAGAGCGCACATCATACACAGTGCGGAGCGCACATCGTACACAGTGCAGAGCGCACACAACGCACAGAGCGCACATCATACACAGTGCAGAGCGCACACAACGCACAGAGCACACATCATACACAGTGCAGAGCGCACACAACGCACAGAGCGCACAGCATACACAGTGCAGAGCGCACATCATACACAGTGCGGAGCGCACATCGTACACAGTGCAGAGCGCACACAACGCACAGAGCGCACATCATACACAGTGCAGAGCGCACACAACGCACAGAGCGCACATCATACACAGTGCGGAGCGCACACAACGCACAGAGCGCACATCATACACAGTGCAGAGCGCACATCATACACAGTGCAGAGCGCACATCATACACAGTGCGGAGCGCACATCATACACAGTGCGGAGCGCACATCATACACAGTGCGGAGCGCACACAACGCACAGAGCGCACATCATACACAGTGCAGAGCGCACATCATACACAGTGCAGAGCGCACATCATACACAGTGCGGAGCGCACACAACGCACAGAGCGCACATCATACACAGTGCAGAGCGCACATCATACACAGTGCGGAGCGCACATCATACACAGTGCAGAGCGCACACAACGCACAGAGCGCACATCATACACAGTGCGGAGCGCACATCATACACAGTGCAGAGCGCACACAACGCACAGAGCGCACATCATACACAGTGCAGAGCGCACACAACGCACAGAGCGCACATCATACACAGTGCAGAGCGCACACAACGCACAGAGCGCACATCATACACAGTGCAGAGCGCACATCATACACAGTGCAGAGCGCACATCATACACAGTGCAGAGCGCACACAACGCACAGAGCGCACATCATACACAGTGCAGAGCGCACACAACGCACAGAGCGCACATCGTACACAGTGCAGAGCGCACATCATACACAGTGCAGAGCGCACATCATACACAGTGCAGAGCGCACATCATACACAGTGCAGAGCGCACACAACGCACAGAGCGCACATCATACACAGTGCAGAGCGCACACAACGCACAGAGCGCACATCGTACACAGTGCAGAGCGCACATCATACACAGTGCAGAGCGCACATCGTACACAGTGCAGAGCGCACATCATACACAGTGCAGAGCGCACACAACGCACAGAACGCACATCATACACAGTGCGGAGCGCACATCATACACAGTGCAGAGCGCACATCATACACAGTGCAGAGCGCACACAACGCACAGAGCGCACATCATACACAGTGCAGAGCGCACATCGTACACAGTGCAGAGCGCACACAACGCACAGAGCGCACAGCATACACAGTGCAGAGCGCACATCATACACAGTGCAGAGCGCACATCGTACACAGTGCAGAGCGCACATCATACACAGTGCAGAGCGCACATCATACACAGTGCAGAGCGCACATCGTACACAGTGCAGAGCGCACATCGTACACAGTGCAGAGCGCACATCATACACAGTGCAGAGCGCACACAACGCACAGAGCGCACAGCATACACAGTGCAGAGCGCACACAACGCACAGAGCGCACAGCATACACAGTGCAGAGCGCACACAACACACAGAGCGCACATCATACACAGTGCAGAGCGCACACAACGCACAGAGCGCACATCATACACAGTGCAGAGCGCACACAACACACAGAGCGCACATCATACACAGTGCAGAGCGCACACAACACACAGAGCGCACATCATACACAGTGCGGAGCGCACATCATACACAGTGCGGAGCGCACACAACGCACAGAGCGCACGTCATACACAGTGCGGAGCGCACACAACACACAGAGCGCACATCATACACAGTGCAGAGCGCACACAACGCACAGAGCGCACATCGTACACAGTGCAGAGCGCACACAACGCACAGAGCGCACAGCATACACAGTGCAGAGCGCACATCATACACAGTGCAGAGCGCACATCGTACACAGTGCAGAGCGCACATCATACACAGTGCAGAGCGCACACAACGCACAGAGCGCACATCATACACAGTGCAGAGCGCACACAACGCACAGAGCGCACAGCATACACAGTGCAGAGCGCACACAACGCACAGAGCGCACATCATACACAGTGCAGAGCGCACACAACACACAGAGCGCACATCATACACAGTGCAGAGCGCACATCATACACAGTGCGGAGCGCACACAACGCACAGAGCGCACATCATACACAGTGCGGAGCGCACACAACACACAGAGCGCACATCATACACAGTGCAGAGCGCACACAACGCACAGAGCGCACATCGTACACAGTGCAGAGCGCACACAACGCACAGAGCGCACAGCATACACAGTGCAGAGCGCACATCGTACACAGTGCAGAGCGCACATCGTACACAGTGCAGAGCGCACATCATACACAGTGCAGAGCGCACACAACGCACAGAGCGCACATCATACACAGTGCAGAGCGCACACAACGCACAGAGCGCACATCATACACAGTGCAGAGCGCACACAACGCACAGAGCGCACATCATACACAGTGCAGAGCGCACACAACGCACAGAGCGCACATCATACACAGTGCAGAGCGCACATCATACACAGTGCAGAGCGCACACAACACACAGAGCGCACATCATACACAGTGCAGAGCGCACACAACACACAGAGCGCACATCATACACAGTGCAGAGCGCACATCATACACAGTGCGGAGCGCACACAACACACAGAGCGCACATCATACACAGTGCAGAGCGCACATCATACACAGTGCGGAGCGCACATCATACACAGTGCGGAGCGCACACAACGCACAGAGCGCACATCATACACAGTGCGGAGCGCACATCATACACAGTGCGGAGCGCACACAACGCACAGAGCGCACATCATACACAGTGCGGAGCGCACACAACACACAGAGCGCACATCATACACAGTGCAGAGCGCACACAACGCACAGAGCGCACATCGTACACAGTGCAGAGCGCACACAACACACAGAGCGCACATCATACACAGTGCAGAGCGCACACAACGCACAGAGCGCACATCATACACAGTGCAGAGCGCACATCATACACAGTGCGGAGCGCACATCATACACAGTGCAGAGCGCACACAACGCACAGAGCGCACATCGTACACAGTGCGGAGCGCACACAACGCACAGAACGCACATCATACACAGTGCGGAGCGCACATCATACACAGTGCAGAGCGCACACAACGCACAGAGCGCACATCATACACAGTGCAGAGCGCACATCATACACAGTGCAGAGCGCACATCATACACAGTGCAGAGCGCACATCATACACAGTGCAGAGCGCACATCATACACAGTGCAGAGCGCACACAACGCACAGAGCGCACATCATACACAGTGCGGAGCGCACACAACGCACAGAGCGCACATCATACACAGTGCGGAGCGCATATCATACACAGTGCGGAGCGCACACAACGCACAGAGCGCACATCATACACAGTGCGGAGCGCACATCATACACAGTGCGGAGCGCACACAACGCACAGAGCGCACATCATACACAGTGCGGAGCGCACACAACGCACAGAGCGCACATCATACACAGTGCAGAGCGCACATCGTACACAGTGCAGAGCGCACACAACGCACAGAGCGCACATCATACACAGTGCGGAGCGCACACAACGCACAGAGCGCACATCATACACAGTGCAGAGCGCACATCATACACAGTGCAGAGCGCACATCATACACAGTGCAGAGCGCACATCGTACACAGTGCAGAGCGCACACAACGCACAGAGCGCACATCATACACAGTGCAGAGCGCACACAACGCACAGAGCGCACATCATACACAGTGCAGAGCGCACATCGTACACAGTGCAGAGCGCACACAACGCACAGAGCGCACATCATACACAGTGCAGAGCGCACATCGTACACAGTGCAGAGCGCACACAACGCACAGAGCGCACATCATACACAGTGCAGAGCGCACATCATACACAGTGCAGAGCGCACATCATACACAGTGCAGAGCGCACATCATACACAGTGCAGAGCGCACATCGTACACAGTGCAGAGCGCACATCATACACAGTGCAGAGCGCACATCGTACACAGTGCAGAGCGCACATCATACACAGTGCAGAGCGCACATCATACACAGTGCAGAGCGCACATCATACACAGTGCAGAGCGCACATCGTACACAGTGCAGAGCGCACATCATACACAGTGCAGAGCGCACACAACGCACAGAGCGCACAGCATACACAGTGCAGAGCGCACATCATACACAGTGCAGAGCGCACACAACGCACAGAGCGCACATCATACACAGTGCGGAGCGCACACAACGCACAGAGCGCACATCATACACAGTGCGGAGCGCACATCATACACAGTGCAGAGCGCACATCATACACAGTGCAGAGCGCACATCGTACACAGTGCAGAGCGCACATCATACACAGTGCAGAGCGCACACAACGCACAGAGCGCACAGCATACACAGTGCAGAGCGCACATCATACACAGTGCAGAGCGCACACAACGCACAGAGCGCACATCATACACAGTGCAGAGCGCACACAACACACAGAGCGCACATCATACACAGTGCAGAGCGCACATCATACACAGTGCAGAGCGCACACAACGCACAGAGCGCACAGCATACACAGTGCAGAGCGCACATCATACACAGTGCAGAGCGCACATCATACACAGTGCGGAGCGCACACAACGCACAGAGCGCACATCGTACACAGTGCAGAGCGCACACAACACACAGAGCGCACATCATACACAGTGCGGAGCGCACACAACGCACAGAGCGCACATCATACACAGTGCGGAGCGCACACAACGCACAGAGCGCACATCATACACAGTGCAGAGCGCACATCATACACAGTGCAGAGCGCACACAACGCACAGAGCGCACATCATACACAGTGCAGAGCGCACACAACGCACAGAGCGCACATCGTACACAGTGCAGAGCGCACACAACACACAGAGCGCACATCATACACAGTGCGGAGCGCACACAACGCACAGAGCGCACATCATACACAGTGCGGAGCGCACACAACACACAGAGCGCACATCATACACAGTGCAGAGCGCACACAACACACAGAGCGCACATCGTACACAGTGCAGAGCGCACATCATACACAGTGCGGAGCGCACACAACACACAGAGCGCACATCATACACAGTGCAGAGCGCACACAACACACAGAGCGCACATCGTACACAGTGCAGAGCGCACATCATACACAGTGCAGAGCGCACACAACCACAGAGCGCACATCATACACAGTGCAGAGCGCACACAACGCACAGAGCGCACATCATACACAGTGCGGAGCGCACACAACGCACAGAGCGCACATCATACACAGTGCAGAGCGCACACAACGCACAGAGCGCACATCATACACAGTGCGGAGCGCACATCATACACAGTGCGGAGCGCACATCATACACAGTGCGGAGCGCACATCATACACAGTGCAGAGCGCACACAACACACAGAGCGCACATCATACACAGTGCAGAGCGCACACAACGCACAGAGCGCACATCATACACAGTGCGGAGCGCACATCATACACAGTGCGGAGCGCACATCATACACAGTGCAGAGCGCACACAACACACAGAGCGCACATCGTACACAGTGCAGAGCGCACACAACGCACAGAGCGCACATCATACACAGTGCGGAGCGCACATCATACACAGTGCAGAGCGCACACAACGCACAGAGCGCACATCATACACAGTGCAGAGCGCACACAACGCACAGAGCGCACATCATACACAGTGCAGAGCGCACACAACACACAGAGCGCACATCATACACAGTGCAGAGCGCACATCATACACAGTGCAGAGCGCACATCATACACAGTGCAGAGCGCACACAACGCACAGAGCGCACATCATACACAGTGCAGAGCGCACATCATACACAGTGCAGAGCGCACATCATACACAGTGCAGAGCGCACACAACGCACAGAGCGCACATCATACACAGTGCAGAGCGCACACAACGCACAGAGCGCACATCATACACAGTGCAGAGCGCACATCATACACAGTGCGGAGCGCACATCATACACAGTGCAGAGCGCACATCATACACAGTGCGGAGCGCACATCATACACAGTGCAGAGCGCACATCATACACAGTGCGGAGCGCACATCATACACAGTGCGGAGCGCACACAACGCACAGAGCGCACATCATACACAGTGCAGAGCGCACATCATACACAGTGCAGAGCGCACACAACGCACAGAGCGCACATCATACAGTGCGGAGCGCACACAACGCACAGAGCGCACATCATACACAGTGCAGAGCGCACATCATACACAGTGCAGAGCGCACACAACGCACAGAGCGCACATCATACACAGTGCAGAGCGCACACAACGCACAGAGCGCACATCATACACAGTGCAGAGCGCACACAACGCACAGAGCGCACATCATACACAGTGCAGAGCGCACATCATACACAGTGCAGAGCGCACACAACGCACAGAGCGCACATCATACACAGTGCAGAGCGCACACAACGCACAGAGCGCACATCATACACAGTGCAGAGCGCACACAACGCACAGAGCGCACATCATACACAGTGCAGAGCGCACACAACGCACAGAGCGCACATCATACACAGTGCAGAGCGCACATCATACACAGTGCAGAGCGCACATCATACACAGTGCAGAGCGCACACAACGCACAGAGCGCACATCATACACAGTGCAGAGCGCACATCATACACAGTGCAGAGCGCACACAACGCACAGAGCGCACATCATACACAGTGCAGAGCGCACATCATACACAGTGCGGAGCGCACATCATACACAGTGCAGAGCGCACATCATACACAGTGCAGAGCGCACACAACGCACAGAGCGCACATCATACACAGTGCAGAGCGCACATCATACACAGTGCAGAGCGCACATCATACACAGTGCAGAGCGCACACAACGCACAGAGCGCACATCATACACAGTGCAGAGCGCACACAACACACAGAGCGCACATCATACACAGTGCAGAGCGCACACAACGCACAGAGCGCACATCATACACAGTGCAGAGCGCACATCATACACAGTGCAGAGCGCACATCATACACAGTGCAGAGCGCACATCATACACAGTGCGGAGCGCACACAACACACAGAGCGCACATCATACACAGTGCAGAGCGCACACAACACACAGAGCGCACATCATACACAGTGCAGAGCGCACACAACGCACAGAGCGCACATCATACACAGTGCAGAGCGCACATCATACACAGTGCAGAGCGCACATCATACACAGTGCAGAGCGCACATCATACACAGTGCAGAGCGCACACAACACACAGAGCGCACATCATACACAGTGCAGAGCGCACACAACGCACAGAGCGCACATCATACACAGTGCAGGAGCGCACATCATACACAGTGCAGAGCGCACATCATACACAGTGCGGAGCGCACATCATACACAGTGCAGGAGCGCACATCATACACAGTGCAGAGCGCACATCATACACAGTGCAGAGCGCACATCATACACAGTGCAGAGCGCACACAACGCACAGAGCGCACATCATACACAGTGCAGAGCGCACATCATACACAGTGCGAGCGCACACAACACACAGAGCGCACATCATACACAGTGCAGAGCGCACACAACACACAGAGCGCACATCATACACAGTGCAGAGCGCACATCATACACAGTGCAGAGCGCACACAACGCACAGAGCGCACATCATACACAGTGCGGAGCGCACATCATACACAGTGCAGAGCGCACACAACGCACAGAGCGCACATCATACACAGTGCAGAGCGCACATCATACACAGTGCAGAGCGCACACAACGCACAGAGCGCACATCATACACAGTGCAGAGCGCACATCATACACAGTGCAGAGCGCACATCATACACAGTGCAGAGCGCACACAACGCACAGAGCGCACATCATACACAGTGCAGAGCGCACATCATACACAGTGCAGAGCGCACACAACGCACAGAGCGCACATCATACACAGTGCGGAGCGCACACAACACACAGAGCGCACATCATACACAGTGCAGAGCGCACACAACGCACAGAGCGCACATCATACACAGTGCAGAGCGCACATCATACACAGTGCAGAGCGCACATCATACACAGTGCAGAGCGCACATCATACACAGTGCAGAGCGCACACAACGCACAGAGCGCACATCATACACAGTGCAGAGCGCACATCATACACAGTGCAGAGCGCACACAACGCACAGAGCGCACATCATACACAGTGCAGAGCGCACATCATACACAGTGCAGAGCGCACATCATACACAGTGCAGAGCGCACATCATACACAGTGCAGAGCGCACACAACGCACAGAGCGCACATCATACACAGTGCAGAGCGCACATCATACACAGTGCAGAGCGCACACAACGCACAGAGCGCACATCATACACAGTGCAGAGCGCACATCATACACAGTGCAGAGCGCACATCATACACAGTGCAGAGCGCACATCATACACAGTGCAGAGCGCACACAACGCACAGAGCGCACATCATACACAGTGCAGAGCGCACATCATACACAGTGCAGAGCGCACACAACGCACAGAGCGCACATCATACACAGTGCAGAGCGCACATCATACACAGTGCAGAGCGCACACAACGCACAGAGCGCACATCATACACAGTGCAGAGCGCACATCATACACAGTGCAGAGCGCACATCATACACAGTGCAGAGCGCACATCATACACAGTGCAGAGCGCACATCATACACAGTGCAGAGCGCACATCATACACAGTGCAGAGCGCACACAACGCACAGAGCGCACATCATACACAGTGCAGAGCGCACATCATACACAGTGCAGAGCGCACATCATACACAGTGCGGAGCGCACACAACACACAGAGCGCACATCATACACAGTGCAGAGCGCACACAACGCACAGAGCGCACATCATACACAGTGCAGAGCGCACATCATACACAGTGCAGAGCGCACATCATACACAGTGCAGAGCGCACACAACGCACAGAGCGCACATCATACACAGTGCAGAGCGCACACAACGCACAGAGCGCACATCATACACAGTGCAGAGCGCACATCATACACAGTAGCAGAGCGCACACAACGGCACAGAGCGCACATCATACACAGTGCAGAGCGCACATCATACACAGTGCAGAGCGCACACAACGCACAGAGCGCACATCATACACAGTGCAGAGCGCACATCATACACAGTGCAGAGCGCACACAACGCACAGAGCGCACATCATACACAGTGCAGAGCGCACATCATACACAGTGCAGAGCGCACACAACGCACAGAGCGCACATCATACACAGTGCGGAGCGCACATCATACACAGTGCGGAGCGCACATCATACACAGTGCAGAGCGCACATCATACACAGTGCAGAGCGCACACAACGCACAGAGCGCACATCATACACAGTGCAGAGCGCACATCATACACAGTATACTCGCACGTCGCAAGAGCGCACATCATACACAGTGCAGAGCGCACATCATACACAGTGCAGAGCGCACACAACGCACAGAGCCACATCATACACAGTGCAGAGCGCACATCATACACAGTGCAGAGCGCACATCATACACAGTGCAGAGCGCACATCATACACAGTGCAGAGCGCACACAACGCACAGAGCGCACATCATACACAGTGCAGAGCGCACATCATACACAGTATACCACACAACGCACAGAGCGCACATCATACACAGTGCAGAGCGCACATCATACACAGTGCAGAGCGCACACAACGCACAGAGCGCACATCATACACAGTGCGGAGCGCACATCATACACAGTGCAGAGCGCACACAACACACAGAGCGCACATCATACACAGTGCGGAGCGCACACAACACACAGAGCGCACATCATACACAGTGCAGAGCGCACACAACGCACAGAGCGCACATCGTACACAGTGCAGAGCGCACATCATACACAGTGCGGAGCGCACATCATACACAGTGCAGAGCGCACACAACACACAGAGCGCACATCGTACACAGTGCAGAGCGCACACAACACACAGAGCGCACATCATACACAGTGCGGAGCGCACACAACACACAGAGCGCACATCATACACAGTGCGGAGCGCACACAACACACAGAGCGCACATCATACACAGTGCGGAGCGCACACAACACACAGAGCGCACATCATACACAGTGCAGAGCGCACATCATACACAGTGCAGAGCGCACACAACGCACAGAGCGCACATCATACACAGTGCGGAGCGCACACAACACACAGAGCGCACATCATACACAGTGCAGAGCGCACACAACACACAGAGCGCACATCATACACAGTGCGGAGCGCACACAACACACAGAGCGCACATCATACACAGTGCAGAGCGCACATCATACACAGTGCAGAGCGCACACAACGCACAGAGCGCACATCATACACAGTGCGGAGCGCACACAACACACAGAGCGCACATCATACACAGTGCAGAGCGCACACAACACACAGAGCGCACATCATACACAGTGCAGAGCGCACACAACGCACAGAGCGCACATCGTACACAGTGCGGAGCGCACATCATACACAGTGCGGAGCGCACATCATACACAGTGCGGAGCGCACATCATACACAGTGCAGAGCGCACACAACACACAGAGCGCACATCATACACAGTGCGGAGCGCACACAACACACAGAGCACACATCATACACAGTGCAGAGCGCACATCATACACAGTGCAGAGCGCACACAACACACAGAGCGCACATCGTACACAGTGCGGAGCGCACACAACACACAGAGCGCACATCGTACACAGTGCGGAGCGCACATCGTACACAGTGCGGAGCGCACATCGTACACAGTGCGGAGCGCACATCATACACAGTGCAGAGCGCACATCATACACAGTGCGGAGCGCACACAACACACAGAGCGCACATCATACACAGTGCAGAGCGCACATCATACACAGTGCGGAGCGCACACAACGCACAGAGCGCACATCATACACAGTGCGGAGCGCACATCATACACAGTGCGGAGCGCACATCATACACAGTGCGGAGCGCACATCATACACAGTGCAGAGCGCACACAACACACAGAGCGCACATCATACACAGTGCAGAGCGCACACAACGCACAGAGCGCACATCATACACAGTGCAGAGCGCACACAACACACAGAGCGCACATCATACACAGTGCGGAGCGCACATCATACACAGTGCAGAGCGCACACAACACACAGAGCGCACATCATACACAGTGCAGAGCGCACATCATACACAGTGCAGAGCGCACACAACACACAGAGCGCACATCATACACAGTGCAGAGCGCACATCATACACAGTGCAGAGCGCACACAACGCACAGAGCGCACAGCATACACAGTACGGAGCGCACATCATACACAGTGCAGAGCGCACATCATACACAGTGCGGAGCGCACATCATACACAGTGCGGAGCGCACATCATACACAGTGCGGAGCGCACATCATACACAGTGCAGAGCGCACATCATACACAGTGCAGAGCGCACATCATACACAGTGCAGAGCGCACACAACGCACAGAGCGCACATCATACACAGTGCAGAGCGCACATCATACACAGTGCGGAGCGCACACAACGCACAGAGCGCACATCATACACAGTGCGGAGCGCACATCGTACACAGTGCAGAGCGCACACAACGCACAGAGCGCACATCATACACAGTGCAGAGCGCACACAACGCACAGAGCGCACATCATACACAGTGCAGAGCGCACATCATACACAGTGCGGAGCGCACATCATACACAGTGCAGAGCGCACATCATACACAGTGCAGAGCGCACATCATACACAGTGCGGAGCGCACATCATACACAATGCAGAGCGCACATCATACACAGTGCGGAGCGCACATCGTACACAGTGCAGAGTGCACATCATACACAGTGCGGAGCGCACATCATACACAATGCAGAGCGCACACAACGCACAGAGCGCACATCATACACAGTGCGGAGCGCACACAACGCACAGAGCGCACATCATACACAGTGCAGAGCGCACATCATACACAGTGCGGAGCGCACATCATACACAGTGCAGAGCGCACATCATACACAGTGCAGAGCACACATCATACACAGTGCAGAGCGCACACAACGCACAGAGCGCACATCATACACAGTGCGGAGCGCACATCATACACAGTGCGGAGCGCACATCATACACAGTGCAGAGCACACATCATACACAGTGCAGAGCGCACGCAACGCACAGAGCGCACATCGTACACAGTGCAGAGCGCACATCATACACAGTGCAGAGCGCACACAACGCACAGAGCGCACATCGTACACAGTGCAGAGCGCACACAACACACAGAGCGCACATCATACACAGTGCAGAGCGCACATCATACACAATGCAGAGCGCACACAACGCACAGAGCGCACATCGTACACAGTGCAGAGCGCACACAACGCACAGAGCGCACATCATACACAGTGCAGAGCGCACATCATACACAGTGCAGAGCGCACACAACGCACAGAGCGCACATCATACAAAGTGCGGAGCGCACATCATACACAGTGCGGAGCGCACATCGTACACAGTGCGGAGCGCACACAACGCACAGAGCGCACATCATACACAGTGCAGAGCGCACATCATACACAGTGCGGAGCGCACACAACGCACAGAGCGCACATCATACAAAGTGCAGAGCGCACATCATACACAGTGCGGAGCGCACATCATACACAGTGCGGAGCGCACATCATACACAGTGCGGAGCGCACATCGTACACAGTGCGGAGCGCACACAACGCACAGAGCGCACATCATACACAGTGCAGAGCGCACATCATACACAGTGCGGAGCGCACACAACGCACAGAGCGCACAGCATACACAGTGCAGAGCGCACATCATACACAGTGCGGAGCGCACACAACGCACAGAGCGCACATCATACACAGTGCAGAACACACATCATACACAGTGCGGAGCGCACACAACGCACAGAGCGCACATCATACACAGTGCAGAGCGCACACAACGCACAGAGCGCACATCATACACAGTGCAGAGCGCACACAACGCACAGAGCACACATCATACACAGTGCAGAGCGCACACAACGCACAGAGCGCACATCATACACAGTGCAGAGCGCACATCATACACAGTGCAGAGCGCACACAACGCACAGAGCGCACAGCATACACAGTGCAGAGCGCACATCATACACAGTGCAGAGCGCACACAACGCACAGAGCGCACATCATACACAGTGCAGAGCGCACACAACGCACAGAGCGCACATCATACACAGTGCGGAGCGCACATCATACACAGTGCGGAGCGCACATCATACACAGTGCAGAGCGCACATCATACACAGTGCGGAGCGCACACATAACGCACAGAGCGCACATCATACACAGTGCAGAGCGCACATCATACACAGTGCAGAGCGCACACAACGCACAGAGCGCACATCATACACAGTGCAGAGCGCACACAACGCACAGAGCGCACATCATACACAGTGCAGAGCGCACACAACGCACAGAGCGCACATCATACACAGTGCAGAGCGCACACAACGCACAGAGCGCACATCATACACAGTGCAGAGCGCACACAACGCACAGAGCGCACATCATACACAGTGCAGAGCGCACATCATACACAGTGCAGAGCGCACATCATACACAGTGCAGAGCGCACATCATACACAGTGCGGAGCGCACATCATACACAGTGCAGAGCGCACACAAACGCACAGAGCGCACATCATACACAGTGCGGAGCGCACATCATACACAGTGCAGAGCGCACATCATACACAGTGCAGAGCGCACATCATACACAGTGCAGAGCGCACACAACACACAGAGCGCACATCATACACAGTGCAGAGCGCACACAACGCACAGAGCGCACAGCATACACAGTGCAGAGCGCACACAACGCACAGAGCGCACATCATACACAGTGCAGAGCGCACACAACACACAGAGCGCACATCATACACAGTGCAGAGCGCACATCATACACAGTGCAGAGCGCACACAACGCACAGAGCGCACATCATACACAGTGCAGAGCGCACACAACACACAGAGCGCACATCATACACAGTGCAGAGCGCACATCATACACAGTGCGGAGCGCACATCATACACAGTGCGGAGCGCACATCATACACAGTGCAGAGCGCACATCATACACAGTGCAGAGCGCACATCATACACAGTGCGAGGCGCACATCATACACAGTGCGGAGCGCACATCATACACAGTGCAGAGCGCACATCATACACAGTGCGGAGCGCACACAACACACAGAGCGCACATCATACACAGTGCAGAGCGCACACAACACACAGAGCGCACATCATACACAGTGCAGAGCGCACATCATACACAGTGCAGAGCGCACACAACGCACAGAGCGCACATCATACACAGTGCGGAGCGCACATCATACACAGTGCAGAGCGCACATCATACACAGTGCGGAGCGCACATCATACACAGTGCGGAGCGCACATCATACACAGTGCGGAGCGCACATCATACACAGTGCAGAGCGCACACAACACACAGAGCGCACATCGTACACAGTGCAGAGCGCACATCGTACACAGTGCGGAGCGCACATCATACACAGTGCAGAGCGCACATCGTACACAGTGCAGAGCGCACATCATACACAGTGCGGAGCGCACATCATACACAGTGCAGAGCGCACATCGTAAACAGTGCAGAGCGCACATCATACACAGTGCAGAGCGCACACAACGCACAGAGCGCACATCATACACAGTGCGGAGCGCACATCATACACAGTGCAGAGCGCACACAACGCACAGAGCGCACATCATACACAGTGCAGAGCGCACACAACGCACAGAGCGCACATCGTACACAGTGCGGAGCGCACATCATACACAGTGCGGAGCGCACAGCATACACAGTGCAGAGCGCACACAACACACAGAGCGCACATCATACACAGTGCGGAGCGCACACAACACACAGAGCGCACATCGTACACAGTGCAGAGCGCACACAACGCACAGAGCGCACATCATACACAGTGCGGAGCGCACATCATACACAGTGCAGAGCGCACATCATACACAGTGCAGAGCGCACACAACGCACAGAGCGCACATCATACACAGTGCGGAGCGCACATCATACACAGTGCGGAGCGCACATCATACACAGTGCAGAGCGCACACAACGCACAGAGCGCACATCATACACAGTGCAGAGCGCACACAACGCACAGAGCGCACATCATACACAGTGCGGAGCGCACACAACGCACAGAGCGCACATCATACACAGTGCGGAGCGCACATCATACACAGTGCAGAGCGCACACAACGCACAGAGCGCACATCATACACAGTGCAGAGCGCACACAACGCACAGAGCGCACATCATACACAGTGCAGGAGCGCACATCAGTACACAGTGCAGAGCGCACATCATACACAGTGCAGAGCGCACATCGTACACAGTGCAGAGCGCACACAACGCACAGAGCGCACATCATACACAGTGCAGAGCGCACATCATACACAGTGCAGAGCGCACATCATACACAGTGCAGAGCGCACATCATACACAGTGCAGAGCGCACATCGTACACAGTGAAACAGAGCGCACACAACGCACAGAGCGCACATCATACACAGTGCAGAGCGCACACAACGCACAGAGCGCACATCATACACAGTGCAGAGCGCACACAACGCACAGAGCGCACATCATACACAGTGCGGAGCGCACATCATACACAGTGCAGAGCGCACATCATACACAGTGCAGAGCGCACATCATACACAGTGCAGAGCGCACATCATACACAGTGCAGAGCGCACACAACGCACAGAGCGCACATCATACACAGTGCAGAGCGCACATCATACGCACAGAGCGCACATCATACACAGTGCAGAGCGCACATCATACACAGTGCGGAGCGCACATCATACACAGTGCAGAGCGCACATCATACACAGTGCAGAGCGCACACATACACAGTGCAGAGCGCACATCATACACAGTGCAGAGCGCACACAACGCACAGAGCGCACATCATACACAGTGCAGAGCGCACACAACACACAGAGCGCACATCATACACAGTGCAGAGCGCACACATACGCACAGAGCGCACATCATACACAGTGCAGAGCGCACATCCATACACAGTGCAGAGCGCACATCATACACAGTGCAGAGCGCACATCATACACAGTGCAGAGCGCACATCGTACACAGTGCGAGCGCACATACACAGTGCAGAGCGCACATCATACACAGTGCGGAGCGCACATCATACACAGTGCAGAGCGCACACAACGCACAGAGCGCACATCATACACAGTGCAGAGCGCACACAACACACAGAGCGCACATCATACACAGTGCAGAGCGCACACAACGCACAGAGCGCACATCATACACAGTGCAGAGCGCACAACAACACAGAGCGCACATCATACACAGTGCAGAGCGCACACAACGCACAGAGCGCACATCATACACAGTGCAGAGCGCACACGACACGCACAGAGCGCACATCATACACAGTGCAGAGCGCACATCATACACAGTGCAGAGCGCACACAACACACAGAGCGCACATCATACACAGTGCAGAGCGCACACAACACACAGAGCGCACATCATACACAGTGCAGAGCGCACACATACACACAGAGCGCACATCATACACAGTGCAGAGCGCACATCTA
>JBBDGP010006028.1:0-34731 GCA_037952835.1 Lithobates septentrionalis | reverse complement strand
GGTGCGATTTTTGTCATTTTGGACCGATTTTGGGATAAAAGGGCCGGGGGTGCAATTTCGGTCATTTTGGACTGATTTTGGGATAAAAGGGCCGGGGGTGGAATTTTGGTCATTTTGGACTGGTTTTGGGATAAAAGGGCCGGGGTGCGATTTTTGTCATTTTGGACCGATTCTGGGATAAAAGGGCCGGGGGTGCGATTTTGGTCATTTTGGACCAATTTTGGGATAAAAGGGCCGGGGGTGCAATTTTGGCCATTTTGGACTGATTTTGGGATAAAAGGGCCGGGGGTGCGATTTTGGTCATTTTGGACCAATTTTGGGATAAAAGGGCCGGGGGTGCGATTTTTGTCATTTTGGACCGATTTTGGGATAAAAGGGCCGGGGTGCGATTTTTGTCATTTTGGACTGATTTTGGGATAAAAGGGCCGGGGGTGCGATTTTGGTCATTTTGGACTGATTTTGGGATAAAAGGGCCGGGGGTGCGATTTTTGTCATTTTGGACCGATTTTGGGATAAAAGGGCCGAGGGTGCGATTTTTGTCATTTTGGACCGATTTTGGGTTAAAAGGGCCGGGGGTGTGATTTTTTGTCATTTTGGACCGATTTTGGGATAAAAGGGCTGTGGGTGCGATTTTGGTCATTTTGGACCAATTTTGGGATAAAAGGGCCGGGGGTGCGTTTTTTGTCATTTTGGACTGATTTTGGGATAAAAGGGCCGGGGGTGCGATTTTGGTCATTTTGGACTGATTTTGGGCTAAAAGGGTCGGGGGTGCGATTTTTGTCATTTTGGACCGATTTTGGGATAAAAGGGCCGGGGGTGCAATTTTGGTCATTTTGGACTGATTTTGGGATAAAAGGGCCGGGGGTGCGATTTTTGTCATTTTGGACCGATTCTGGGATAAAAGGGCCGGGGGTGCGATTTTGGTCA
Source organism: Lithobates septentrionalis (assembly GCA_037952835.1). Lineage (NCBI taxonomy): Eukaryota > Metazoa > Chordata > Amphibia > Anura > Ranidae > Lithobates > Lithobates septentrionalis. Next base: position 33,804 of record JBBDGP010006028.1, on the reverse strand, counting down.
TTTTGGACCAATTTTGGGATAAAAGGGCCGGGGGTGCGATTTTTGTCATTTTGGACCAATTTTGGGTTAAAAGGGCCGGGGGTGCGATTTTTGTCATTTTGGACCAATTTTGGGATAAAAGGGCCGGGGGTGCAATTTTGGTCATTTTGGACTGATTTTGGGATAAAAGGGCCGGGGGTGCGATTTTTGTCATTTTGGACCGATTCTGGGATAAAAGGGCCGGGGGTGCGATTTTTGTCATTTTGGACCGATTTTGGGATAAAAGGGCCGGGGGTGCGATTTTTGTCATTTTGGACTGATTTTGGGATAAAAGGGCCGGGGGTGCGATTTTGGTCATTTTGGACTGATTTTGGGATAAAAGGGCCGGGGGTGCGATTTTTGTCATTTTGGACCGATTTTGGGATAAAAGGGCCGAGGGTGCGATTTTTGTCATTTTGGACCGATTTTGGGATAAAAGCGCCGGGGGTGCGATTTTTGTCATTTTGAACCAATTTCTGGTTAAAAGGGCCGGGGGTGCGATTTTTGTCATTTTGGACTGATTCTGGGATAAAAGGGCAGGGGGTGCGATTTTTGTCATTTTGGACTGATTTTGGGATAAAAGGGCCGGGGATGCGATTTTGGTCATTTTGGACTGATTTTGGGATAAAAGGGCCGGGGGTGCGATTTTGGTCATTTTGGACCGATTTTGGGTTAAAAGGGCCGGGGGTGCGATTTTTGTCATTTTGGACCAATTTTGGGTTAAAAGGGCCGGGGGTGCGATTTTTGTCATTTTGGACCGAGTTTGGGATAAAAGGGCCGGGGGTGCGATTTTGGTCATTTTGGACCGATTTTGGGATAAAAGGGCCGGGGGTGCGATTTTTGTCATTTTGGACCGATTTTGGGATAAAAGAACCGGGGGTGCGATTTTCGTCATTTTGGACCGATTTTGGGATAAAAGGGCCGGGGGTGCGATTTTTGTCATTTTGGACCGATTTCTGGTTAAAAGGGCCGGGGGTGCGATTTTTGTCATTTTGGACCGATTTTGGGATAAAAGGGCCGGGGGTGCGATTTTTGTCATTTTGGACCAATTTTGGGATAAAAGGGCCGGGGGTGCAATTTTGGTCATTTTGGACCGATTTCAGGTTAAAAGGGACGGGGGTGCGATTTTGATCATTTTGGACCGATTCTGGGATAAAAGGGCCGGGGGTGCGATTTTTGTCATTTTGGACCAATTTGGGGATAAAAGGGCCGGGGGTGCGATTTTTGCTCATTTTGGACCAATTTCTGGTTAAAAGGGCCGGGGGTGCGATTTTTGTCATTTTGGACTGATTCTGGGATAAAAGGGCAGGGGGTGCGATTTTTGTCATTTTGGACTGATTTTGGGATAAAAGGGCCGGGGATGCGATTTTGGTCATTTTGGACTGATTTTGGGATAAAAGGGCCGGGGGTGCGATTTTGGTCATTTTGGACCGATTTTGGGTTAAAAGGGCCGGGGTGCGATTTTTGTCATTTTGGACCAATTTTGGGTTAAAAGGGCCGGGGTGCGATTTTTGTCATTTTGGACCGAGTTTGGGATAAAAGGGCCGGGGGTGCGATTTTGGTCATTTTGGACCGATTTTGGGATAAAAGGGCCGGGGGTGCGATTTTTGTCATTTTGGACCGATTTTGGGATAAAAGAACCGGGGGTGCGATTTTTGTCATTTTGGACCGATTTTGGGATAAAAGGGCCGGGGGTGCGATTTTTGTCATTTTGGACCGATTTCTGGTTAAAAGGGCCGGGGGTGCGATTTTTGTCATTTTGGACCGATTTTGGGATAAAAGGGCCGGGGGTGCGATTTTTGTCATTTTGGACCAATTTTGGGATAAAAGGGCCGGGGGTGCAATTTTGGTCATTTTGGACCGATTTTGGGATAAAAGGGCCGGGGGTGCGATTTTGGTCATTTTGGACCGATTTTGGGATAAAAGGGCCGGGGGTGCGATTTTTGTCATTTTGGACCAATTTTGGGATAAAAGGGCCGGGGGTGCGATTTTTGTCATTTTGGACCAATTTTGGGATAAAAGGGCCAGGGGTGCGATTTTGGTCATTTTGGACCGATTTTGGGATAAGGGCCGGGGGTGCGATTTTGGTCATTTTGGACCGATTTTGGGATAAAAGGGCCGGGGGTGCGATTTTTGTCATTTTGGACCGATTTTGGGATAAAAGGGCCGGGGGTGCGATTTTGGTCATTTTGGACTGATTTTGGGATAAAAGGGCCGGGGGTGCGATTTTTGTCATTTTGGACCGATTTTGGGATAAAAGGGCCGGGGGTGCGATTTTGGTCATTTTGGAACGATTTTGGGATAAAAGTGACGGGGGTGCGATTTTGATCATTTTGGACCGATTTCGGGTTAAAAGGGACGGGGGTGCGATTTTGATCATTTTGGACCGATTCGGGGATAAAAGGGCCGGGGGTGCGATTTTTGTCATTTTGGACCGATTTGGGGATAAAAGGGCCGGGGATGCGATTTTGGTCATTTTGGACTGATTTTGGGATAAAAGGGCCGGGGGTGCGATTTTGGTCATTTTGGACCGATTTTGGGTTAAAAGGGCCGGGGGTGCGATTTTTGTCATTTTGGACCAATTTTAGGATAAAAGGGCCGGGGGTGCGATTTTTGTCATTTTGGACAGATTTTGGGATAAAAGGGCCGGGGGTGCGATTTTTGTCATTTTGGACCAATTTTGGGATAAAAGGGCCGGGGGTGCGATTTTGGTCATTTTGGACCGATTTTGGGATAAAAGGGCCGGGGGTGCGATTTTGGTCATTTTGGACCAATTTTAGGATAAAAGGGCCGGGGGTGCGATTTTTGTCATTTTGGACCGATTCTGGGATAAAAGGGCCGGGGGTGCGATTTTTATCATTTTGGACAGATTTTGGGATAAAAGGGCTGTGGGTGCGATTTTGGTCATTTTGGACCAATTTTGGGATAAAAGGGCCGGGGGTGCAATTTTGGTCATTTTGGACCAATTTTAGGATAAAAGGGCGGGGGTGCGATTTTTGTCATTTTGGACCGATTTTGGGATAAAAGGGCCGGGGGTGCGATTTTTGTCATCTTGGACCGATTTTGGGATAAAAGGGCCGGGGGTGCAATTTTGGTCATTTTGGACTGATTTTGGGATAAAAGGGCCGGGGGTGCGATTTTTGTCATTTTGGACCGATTTTGGGATAAAAGGGCCGAGGGTGCGATTTTTGTCATTTTGGACCGATTTTGGGATAAAAGCGCCGGGGGTGCGATTTTTGTCATTTTGAACCAATTTTGGGATAAAAGGGCCGGGGGTGCGATTTTTGTCATTTTGGACCGATTTTGGGATAAAAGGGCCGGGGGTGCGATTTTTGTCATTTTGGACCGATTTTGGGTTAAAAGGGCCGGGGGTGCGATTTTGTCATTTTGGACCGATTTTGGGATAAAAGGGCCGGGGGTGCAATTTCGGTCATTTTGGACTGATTTTGGGATAAAAGGGCCGGGGGTGGAATTTTGGTCATTTTGGACTGGTTTTTGGGATAAAAGGGCCGGGGGTGCGATTTTTGTCATTTTGGACCGATTCTGGGATAAAAGGGCCGGGGGTGCGATTTTGGTCATTTTGGACCAATTTTGGGATAAAAGGGCCGGGGGTGCAATTTTGGCCATTTTGGACTGATTTTGGGATAAAAGGGCCGGGGGTGCGATTTGGTCATTTTGGACCAATTTTGGGATAAAAGGGCCGGGGGTGCGATTTTTGTCATTTTGGACCGATTTTGGGATAAAAGGGCCGGGGGTGCGATTTTTGTCATTTTGGACTGATTTTGGGATAAAAGGGCCGGGGGTGCGATTTTGGTCATTTTGGACTGATTTTGGGATAAAAGGGCCGGGGGTGCGATTTTTGTCATTTTGGACCGATTTTGGGATAAAAGGCCGAGGGTGCGATTTTTGTCATTTTGGACCGATTTTGGGTTAAAAGGGCCGGGGGTGTGATTTTTGTCATTTTGGACCGATTTTGGGATAAAAGGGCTGTGGGTGCGATTTTGGTCATTTTGGACCAATTTTGGGATAAAAGGGCCGGGGGGTGCGTTTTTTGTCATTTTGGACTGATTTTGGGATAAAAGGGCCGGGGGTGCGATTTTGGTCATTTTGGACTGATTTTGGGCTAAAAGGGTCGGGGTGCGATTTTTGTCATTTTGGACCGATTTTGGGATAAAAGGGCCGGGGGTGCAATTTTGGTCATTTTGGACTGATTTTGGGATAAAAGGGCCGGGGGTGCGATTTTTGTCATTTTGGACCGATTCTGGGATAAAAGGGCCGGGGGTGCGATTTTGGTCATTTTGGACCAATTTTGGGATAAAAGGGCCGGGGGTGCGATTTTTGTCATTTTGGACCGATTTTGGGATAAAAGGGCCGGGGGTGCGATTTTTGTCATTTTGGACTGATTTTGGGATAAAAGGGCCGGGGGTGCGATTTTGGTCATTTTGGACTGATTTTGGGATAAAAGGGCCGGGGGTGCGATTTTTGTCATTTTGGACCGATTTTGGGATAAAAGGGCCGAGGGTGCGATTTTTGTCATTTTGGACCGATTTTGGGATAAAAGCGCCGGGGGTGCGATTTTTGTCATTTTGAACCAATTTTGGGATAAAAGGGCCGGGGGTGCGATTTTTGTCATTTTGGACCGATTTTGGGATAAAAGGGCCGGGGGTGCGATTTTTGTCATTTTGGACCGATTTTGGTTTAAAAGGGCCGGGGGTGCGATTTTTGTCATTTTGGACCGATTTTGGGATAAAAGGGCCGGGGGTGCAATTTCGGTCATTTTGGACTGATTTTGGGATAAAAGGGCCGGGGGTGGAATTTTGGTCATTTTGGACTGGTTTTGGGATAAAAGGGCCGGGGGTGCGATTTTTGTCATTTTGGACCGATTCTGGGATAAAAGGGCCGGGGGTGCGATTTTGGTCATTTTGGACCAATTTTGGGATAAAAGGGCCGGGGGTGCGTTTTTTGTCATTTTGGACTGATTTTGGGATAAAAGGGCCGGGGGTGCGTTTTTGGTCATTTTGCACCAATTTTGGGATAAAAGGGTCGGGGGTGCGATTTTTGTCATTTTGGACCGATTTTGGGATAAAAGGGCCGGGGGTGCGATTTTGGTCATTTTGGACCAATTTTAGGATAAAAGGGCCGGGGGTGCGATTTTTGTCATTTTGGACAGATTTTGGGATAAAAGGGCCGGGGGTGCGATTTTTGTCATTTTGGACCAATTTTGGGATAAAAGGGCCGGGGTGCGATTTTGGTCATTTTGGACCGATTTTGGGATAAAAGGGCCGGGGGTGCGATTTTTGTCATTTTGGACCAATTTTGGGATAAAAGGGCCGGGGGTGCGATTTTTGTCATTTTGGACTGATTTTGGGATAAAAGGGCCGGGGGTGCGATTTTTGTCATTTTGGACTGATTTTGGGATAAAAGGGCCGGGGGTGCGATTTTTGTCATTTTGGACCAATTTTGGGATAAAAGGGCCGGGGGTGCGATTTTTGTCATTTTGGACCAATTTTGGGATAAAAAGGCCGGGGGTGCGATTTTTGTCATTTTGGACCGATTTTGGGTTAAAAGGGCCGGGGGTGCGATTTTTGTCATTTTGGACCGATTTTGGGATAAAAGGGCTGTGGGTGCGATTTTGGTCATTTTGGACCTATTTTGGGATAAAAGGGCCGGGGGTGCAATTTTGGTCATTTTGGACCAATTTTAGGATAAAAGGGCTGGGGGTGCGATTTTTGTCATTTTGGACCGATTTTGGGATAAAAGGGCCGGGGGTGTGATTTTTGTCATTTTGGACCAATTTTGGGATAAAAGGGCCGGGGGTGCAATTTTGGTCATTTTGGACTGATTTTGGGATAAAAGGGCCGGGGGTGCGATTTTTGTCATTTTGGACCGATTCTGGGATAAAAGGGCCGGGGGTGCGATTTTGGTCATTTTGGACCAATTTTGGGATAAAAGGGCCGGGGGTGCGATTTTTGTCATTTTGGACTGATTTTGGGATAAAAGGGCCGGGGGTGCGATTTTGGTCATTTTGGACTGATTTTGGGATAAAAGGGCCGGGGGTGCGATTTTTGTCATTTTGGACCGATTTTGGGATAAAAGGGCCGAGGGTGCGATTTTTGTCATTTTGGACCGATTTTGGGATAAAAGCGCCGGGGGTGCGATTTTTGTCATTTTGAACCAATTTTGGGATAAAAGGGCCGGGGGTGCGATTTTTGTCATTTTGGACCGATTTTGGGATAAAAGGGCCTGGGGTGCGATTTTTGACATTTTGGACCGATTTTGGGTTAAAAGGGCCGGGGGTGCGATTTTTGTCATTTTGGACCGATTTTGGGATAAAAGGGCCGGGGGTGCAATTTCGGTCATTTTGGACTGATTTTGGGATAAAAGGGCCGGGGGTGGAATTTTGGTCATTTTGGACTGGTTTTGGGATAAAAGGGCCGGGGGTGCGATTTTTGTCATTTTGGACCGATTCTGGGATAAAAGGGCCGGGGGTGCGATTTTGGTCATTTTGGACCAATTTTGGGATAAAAGGGCCGGGGGTGCAATTTTGGCCATTTTGGACTGATTTTGGGATAAAAGGGCCGGGGGTGCGATTTTGGTCATTTTGGACCAATTTTGGGATAAAAGGGCCGGGGGTGCGATTTTTGTCATTTTGGACCGATTTTGGGATAAAAGGGCCGGGGGTGCGATTTTTGTCATTTTGGACTGATTTTGGGATAAAAGGGCCGGGGGTGCGATTTTGGTCATTTTGGACTGATTTTGGGATAAAAGGGCCGGGGGTGCGATTTTTGTCATTTTGGACCGATTTTGGGATAAAAGGGCCGAGGGTGCGATTTTTGTCATTTTGGACCGATTTTGGGTTAAAAGGGCCGGGGGTGCGATTTTTGTCATTTTGGACCGATTTTGGGATAAAAGGGCTGTGGGTGCGATTTTGGTCATTTTGGACCAATTTTGGGATAAAAGGGCCGGGGGTGCGTTTTTTGTCATTTTGGACTGATTTTGAAATAAAAGGGCCGGGGGTGCGTTTTTGGTCATTTTGCACCAATTTTGGGATAAAAGGGTCGGGGGTGCGATTTTTGTCATTTTGGACCGATTTTGGGATAAAAGGGCCGGGGGTGCGATTTTGGTCATTTTGGACCAATTTTAGGATAAAAGGGCCGGGGGTGCGATTTTTGTCATTTTGGACAGATTTTGGGATAAAAGGGCCGGGGGTGCGATTTTTGTCATTTTGGACCAATTTTGGGATAAAAGGGCCGGGGTGCGATTTTGGTCATTTTGGACCGATTTTGGGATAAAAGGGCCGGGGGTGCGATTTTTGTCATTTTGGACCAATTTTGGGATAAAAGGGCCGGGGGTGCGATTTTTGTCATTTTGGACTGATTTTGGGATAAAAGGGCCGGGGGTGCGATTTTTGTCATTTTGGACTGATTTTGGGATAAAAGGGCCGGGGGTGCGATTTTTGTCATTTTGGACCAATTTTGGGGTAAAAGGGGCGGGGGTGCGATTTTTGTCATTTTGGACCAATTTTGGGATAAAAAGGCCGGGGGTGCGAATTTTGTCATTTTGGACCGATTTTGGGTTAAAAGGGCCGGGGGTGCGATTTTTGTCATTTTGAACCAATTTTGGGATAAAAGGGCCGGGGGTGCGATTTTTGTCATTTTGGACCGATTTTGGGATAAAAGGGCCGGGGGTGCGATTTTTGTCATTTTGGACTGATTTTGGGTTAAAAGGGCCGGGGGTGCGATTTTTGTCATTTTGGACCGATTTTGGGATAAAAGGGCCGGGGGTGCAATTTTGGTCATTTTGGACTGATTTTGGGATAAAAGGGCCGGGGGTGCGATTTTGGTCATTTTGGACCAATTTTGGGATAAAAGGGCCGGGGGTGCGATTTTTGTCATTTTGGACCGATTTTGGGATAAAAGGGCCGGGGGTGCGATTTTTGTCATTTTGGACTGATTTTGGGATAAAAGGGCCGGGGGTGCGATTTTGGTCATTTTGGACTGATTTTGGGATAAAAGGGCCGGGGGTGGAATTTTGGTCATTTTGGACTGGTTTTGGGATAAAAGGGCCGGGGGTGCGATTTTTGTCATTTTGGACCGATTCTGGGATAAAAGGGCCGGGGGTGCGATTTTGGTCATTTTGGACCAATTTTGGGATAAAAGGGCCGGGGGTGCAATTTTGGCCATTTTGGACTGATTTTGGGATAAAAGGGCCGGGGGTGCGATTTTGGTCATTTTGGACCAATTTTGGGATAAAAGGGCCGGGGGTGCGATTTTTGTCATTTTGGACCGATTTTGGGATAAAAGGGCCGGGGGTGCGATTTTTGTCATTTTGGACTGATTTTGGGATAAAATGGCCGGGGGTGCGATTTTGGTCATTTTGGACTGATTTTGGGATAAAAGGGCCGGGGGTGCGATTTTTGTCATTTTGGACCGATTTTGGGATAAAAGGGCCGGGGGTGCGATTTTTGTCATTTTGGACCGATTTTGGGTTAAAAGGGCCGGGGGTGCGATTTTTGTCATTTTGGACCAATTTTGGGATAAAAGGGCCGGGGGTGCAATTTTGGTCATTTTGGACTGATTTTGGGATAAAAGGGCCGGGGGTGCGATTTTTGTCATTTTGGACCGATTCTGGGATAAAAGGGCCGGGGGTGCGATTTTGGTCATTTTGGACCAATTTTGGGATAAAAGGGCCGGGGGTGCGATTTTTGTCATTTTGGACCGATTTTGGGATAAAAGGGCCGGGGGTGCGATTTTTGTCATTTTGGACTGATTTTGGGATAAAAGGGCCGGGGGTGCGATTTTGGTCATTTTGGACTGATTTTGGGATAAAAGGGCCGGGGGTGCGATTTTTGTCATTTTGGACCGATTTTGGGATAAAAGGGCCGAGGGTGCGATTTTTGTCATTTTGGACCGATTTTGGGATAAAAGCGCCGGGGGTGCGATTTTTGTCATTTTGAACCAATTTTGGGATAAAAGGGCCGGGGGTGCGATTTTTGTCATTTTGGACCGATTTTGGGATAAAAGGGCCGGGGGTGCGATTTTTGTCATTTTGGACCGATTTTGGGTTAAAAGGGCCGGGGGTGCGATTTTTGTCATTTTGGACCGATTTTGGGATAAAAGGGCCGGGGGTGCGATTTTTGTCATTTTGGACCAATTTTGGGATAAAAGGGCCGGGGGTGCGATTTTTGTCATTTTGGACCAATTTTGGGATAAAAGGGCCAGGGGTGCGATTTTGGTCATTTTGGACCGATTTTGGGATAAGGGCCGGGGGTGCGATTTTGGTCATTTTGGACCGATTTTGGGATAAAAGGGCCGGGGGTGCGATTTTTGTCATTTTGGACCGATTTTGGGATAAAAGGGCCGGGGGTGCGATTTTGGTCATTTTGGACTGATTTTGGGATAAAAGGGCCGGGGGTGCGATTTTTGTCATTTTGGACCGATTTTGGGATAAAAGGGCCGGGGGTGCGATTTTGGTCATTTTGGAACGATTTTGGGATAAAAGTGACGGGGGTGCGATTTTGATCATTTTGGACCGATTTCGGGTTAAAAGGGACGGGGGTGCGATTTTGATCATTTTGGACCGATTCGGGGATAAAAGGGCCGGGGGTGCGATTTTTGTCATTTTGGACCGATTTGGGGATAAAAGGGCCGGGGATGCGATTTTGGTCATTTTGGACTGATTTTGGGATAAAAGGGCCGGGGGTGCGATTTTGGTCATTTTGGACCGATTTTGGGTTAAAAGGGCCGGGGGTGCGATTTTTGTCATTTTGGACCAATTTTGGGTTAAAAGGGCCGGGGGTGCGATTTTTGTCATTTTGGACCGAGTTTGGGATAAAAGGGCCGGGGGTGCCATTTTGGTCATTTTGGACCGATTTTGGGATAAAAAGGCTGGGGGTGCGATTTTTGTCATTTTGGACCGATTTTGGGATAAAAGGGCCGGGGGTGCGATTTTGGTCATTTTGGAACGATTTTGGGATAAAAGGGCCGGGGGTGCGATTTTTGTCATTTTGGACCGATTTTGGGATAAAAGGGCCGGGGGTGCGATTTTGGTCATTTTGGAACGATTTTGGGATAAAAGTGACGGGGGTGCGATTTTGATCATTTTGGACCGATTTCGGGTTAAAAGGGACGGGGGTGCGATTTTGATCATTTTGGACCGATTCTGGGATAAAAGGGCCGGGGGTGCGATTTTTGTCATTTTGGACCGATTTGGGGATAAAAGGGCCGGGGATGCGATTTTGGTCATTTTGGACTGATTTTGGGATAAAAGGGCCGGGGGTGCGATTTTGGTCATTTTGGACCGATTTTGGGTTAAAAGGGCCGGGGGTGCGATTTTTGTCATTTTGGACCAATTTTAGGATAAAAGGGCCGGGGGTGCGATTTTTGTCATTTTGGACAGATTTTGGGATAAAAGGGCCGGGGGTGCGATTTTTGTCATTTTGGACCAATTTTGGGATAAAAGGGCCGGGGGTGCGATTTTGGTCATTTTGGACCGATTTTGGGATAAAAGGGCCGGGGGTGCGATTTTGGTCATTTTGGACCAATTTTAGGATAAAAGGGCCGGGGGTGCGATTTTTGTCATTTTGGACCGATTTTGGGATAAAAGGGCCGGGGGTGCGATTTTTGTCATTTTGGACCGATTTTGGGATAAAAGGGCCGGGGGTGCAATTTTGGTCATTTTGGACCAATTTTGGGATAAAAGGGCCGGGGGTGCAATTTTGGTCATTTTGGACCAATTTTAGGATAAAAGGGCGGGGGTGCGATTTTTGTCATTTTGGACCGATTTTGGGATAAAAGGGCCGGGGGTGCGATTTTTGTCATCTTGGACCGATTTTGGGATAAAAGGGCCGGGGGTGCGATTTTGGTCATTTTGGACCGATTTTGGGATAAAAGGGCCGGGGGTGCGATTTTGGTCATTTTGGACCAATTTTAGGATAAAAGGGCCGGGGGTGCGATTTTTGTCATTTTGGACCGATTCTGGGATAAAAGGGCCGGGGGTGCGATTTTTATCATTTTGGACAGATTTTGGGATAAAAGGGCTGTGGGTGCGATTTTGGTCATTTTGGACCAATTTTGGGATAAAAGGGCCGGGGGTGCAATTTTGGTCATTTTGGACCAATTTTAGGATAAAAGGGCGGGGGTGCGATTTTTGTCATTTTGGACCGATTTTGGGATAAAAGGGCCGGGGGTGCGATTTTTGTCATCTTGGACCGATTTTGGGATAAAAGGGCCGGGGGTGCAATTTTGGTCATTTTGGACTGATTTTGGGATAAAAGGGCCGGGGGTGCGATTTTTGTCATTTTGGACCGATTTTGGGATAAAAGGGCCGAGGGTGCGATTTTTGTCATTTTGGACCGATTTTGGGATAAAAGCGCCGGGGGTGCGATTTTTGTCATTTTGAACCAATTTTGGGATAAAAGGGCCGGGGGTGCGATTTTTGTCATTTTGGACCGATTTTGGGATAAAAGGGCCGGGGGTGCGATTTTTGTCATTTTGGACCGATTTTGGGTTAAAAGGGCCGGGGGTGCGATTTTTGTCATTTTGGACCGATTTTGGGATAAAAGGGCCGGGGGTGCAATTTCGGTCATTTTGGACTGATTTTGGGATAAAAGGGCCGGGGGTGGAATTTTGGTCATTTTGGACTGGTTTTGGGATAAAAGGGCCGGGGGTGCGATTTTTGTCATTTTGGACCGATTCTGGGATAAAAGGGCCGGGGGTGCGATTTTGGTCATTTTGGACCAATTTTGGGATAAAAGGGCCGGGGGTGCAATTTTGGCCATTTTGGACTGATTTTGGGATAAAAGGGCCGGGGGTGCGATTTTGGTCATTTTGGACCAATTTTGGGATAAAAGGGCCGGGGGTGCGATTTTTGTCATTTTGGACCGATTTTGGGATAAAAGGGCCGGGGGTGCGATTTTTGTCATTTTGGACTGATTTTGGGATAAAAGGGCCGGGGGTGCGATTTTGGTCATTTTGGACTGATTTTGGGATAAAAGGGCCGGGGGTGCGATTTTTGTCATTTTGGACCGATTTTGGGATAAAAGGGCCGAGGGTGCGATTTTTGTCATTTTGGACCGATTTTGGGTTAAAAGGGCCGGGGGTGTGATTTTTGTCATTTTGGACCGATTTTGGGATAAAAGGGCTGTGGGTGCGATTTTGGTCATTTTGGACCAATTTTGGGATAAAAGGGCCGGGGGTGCGTTTTTTGTCATTTTGGACTGATTTTGGGATAAAAGGGCCGGGGGTGCGATTTTGGTCATTTTGGACTGATTTTGGGCTAAAAGGGTCGGGGGTGCGATTTTTGTCATTTTGGACCGATTTTGGGATAAAAGGGCCGGGGGTGCAATTTTGGTCATTTTGGACTGATTTTGGGATAAAAGGGCCGGGGGTGCGATTTTTGTCATTTTGGACCGATTCTGGGATAAAAGGGCCGGGGGTGCGATTTTGGTCATTTTGGACCAATTTTGGGATAAAAGGGCCAGGGGTGCGATTTTTGTCATTTTGGACCGATTTGGGGATAAAAGGGCCGGGGATGCGATTTTGGTCATTTTGGACTGATTTTGGGATAAAAGGGCCGGGGGTGCGATTTTGGTCATTTTGGACCGATTTTGGGTTAAAAGGGCCGGGGGTGCGATTTTTGTCATTTTGGACCAATTTTAGGATAAAAGGGCCGGGGGTGCGATTTTTGTCATTTTGGACAGATTTTGGGATAAAAGGGCCGGGGGTGCGATTTTTGTCATTTTGGACCAATTTTGGGATAAAAGGGCCGGGGGTGCGATTTTGGTCATTTTGGACCGATTTTGGGATAAAAGGGCCGGGGGTGCGATTTTGGTCATTTTGGACCAATTTTAGGATAAAGGGCCGGGGGTGCGATTTTTGTCATTTTGGACCGATTTTGGGATAAAAGGGCCGGGGGTGCGATTTTTGTCATTTTGGACCGATTTTGGGATAAAAGGGCCGGGGGTGCAATTTTGGTCATTTTGGACCAATTTTGGGATAAAAGGGCCGGGGGTGCAATTTTGGTCATTTTGGACCAATTTTAGGATAAAAGGGCGGGGGTGCGATTTTTGTCATTTTGGACCGATTTTGGGATAAAAGGGCCGGGGGTGCGATTTTTGTCATCTTGGACCGATTTTGGGATAAAAGGGCCGGGGGTGCGATTTTGGTCATTTTGGACCTATTTTAGGATAAAAGGGCCGGGGGTGCGATTTTTGTCATTTTGGACCGATTCTGGGATAAAAGGGCCGGGGGTGCGATTTTTATCATTTTGGACAGATTTTGGGATAAAAGGGCTGTGGGTGCGATTTTGGTCATTTTGGACCAATTTTGGGATAAAAGGGCCGGGGGTGCAATTTTGGTCATTTTGGACCAATTTTAGGATAAAAGGGCGGGGGTGCGATTTTTGTCATTTTGGACCGATTTTGGGATAAAAGGGCCGGGGGTGCGATTTTTGTCATCTTGGACCGATTTTGGGATAAAAGGGCCGGGGGTGCAATTTTGGTCATTTTGGACTGATTTTGGGATAAAAGGGCCGGGGGTGCGATTTTTGTCATTTTGGACCGATTTTGGGATAAAAGGGCCGGGGGTGCAATTTTGGTCATTTTGGACCAATTTTGGGATAAAAGGGCCGGGGGTGCAATTTTGGTCATTTTGGACCAATTTTAGGATAAAAGGGCGGGGGTGCGATTTTTGTCATTTTGGACCGATTTTGGGATAAAAGGGCCGGGGGTGCGATTTTTGTCATCTTGGACCGATTTTGGGATAAAAGGGCCGGGGGTGCGATTTTGGTCATTTTGGACCAATTTTAGGATAAAAGGGCCGGGGGTGCGATTTTTGTCATTTTGGACCGATTCTGGGATAAAAGGGCCGGGGGTGCGATTTTTATCATTTTGGACAGATTTTGGGATAAAAGGGCTGTGGGTGCGATTTTGGTCATTTTGGACCAATTTTGGGATAAAAGGGCCGGGGGTGCAATTTTGGTCATTTTGGACCAATTTTAGGATAAAAGGGCGGGGGTGCGATTTTTGTCATTTTGGACCGATTTTGGGATAAAAGGGCCGGGGGTGCGATTTTTTGTCATCTTGGACCGATTTTGGGATAAAAGGGCCGGGGGTGCAATTTTGGTCATTTTGGACTGATTTTGGGATAAAAGGGCCGGGGGTGCGATTTTTGTCATTTTGGACCGATTTTGGGATAAAAGGGCCGAGGGTGCGATTTTTGTCATTTTGGACCGATTTTGGGATAAAAGCGCCGGGGGTGCGATTTTTGTCATTTTGAACCAATTTTGGGATAAAAGGGCCGGGGGTGCGATTTTTGTCATTTTGGACCGATTTTGGGATAAAAGGGCCGGGGGTGCGATTTTTGTCATTTTGGACCGATTTTGGGTTAAAAGGGCCGGGGGTGCGATTTTTGTCATTTTGGACCGATTTTGGGATAAAAGGGCCGGGGGTGCAATTTCGGTCATTTTGGACTGATTTTGGGATAAAAGGGCCGGGGGTGGAATTTTGGTCATTTTGGACTGGTTTTGGGATAAAAGGGCCGGGGGTGCGATTTTTGTCATTTTGGACCGATTCTGGGATAAAAGGGCCGGGGGTGCGATTTTGGTCATTTTGGACCAATTTTGGGATAAAAGGGCCGGGGGTGCAATTTTGGCCATTTTGGACTGATTTTGGGATAAAAGGGCCGGGGGTGCGATTTTGGTCATTTTGGACCAATTTTGGGATAAAAGGGCCGGGGGTGCGATTTTTGTCATTTTGGACTGATTTTGGGATAAAAGGGCCGGGGGTGCGATTTTGGTCATTTTGGACTGATTTTGGGATAAAAGGGCCGGGGGTGCGATTTTTGTCATTTTGGACCGATTTTGGGATAAAAGGGCCGAGGGGTGCGATTTTTGTCATTTTGGACCGATTTTGGGTTAAAAGGGCCGGGGGTGTGATTTTTGTCATTTTGGACCGATTTTGGGATAAAAGGGCTGTGGGTGCGATTTTGGTCATTTTGGACCAATTTTGGGATAAAAGGGCCGGGGGTGCGTTTTTTGTCATTTTGGACTGATTTTGGGATAAAAGGGCCGTGGGTGCGATTTTGGTCATTTTGGACTGATTTTGGGCTAAAAGGGTCGGGGGTGCGATTTTTGTCATTTTGGACCGATTTTGGGATAAAAGGGCCGGGGGTGCAATTTTGGTCATTTTGGACTGATTTTGGGATAAAAGGGCCGGGGGTGCGATTTTTGTCATTTTGGACCGATTCTGGGATAAAAGGGCCGGGGGTGCGATTTTGGTCATTTTGGACCAATTTTGGGATAAAAGGGCCGGGGGTGCGATTTTTGTCATTTTGGACCGATTTTGGGATAAAAGGGCCGGGGGTGCGATTTTTTGTCATTTTGGACTGATTTTGGGATAAAAGGGCCGGGGGTGCGATTTTGGTCATTTTGGACTGATTTTGGGATAAAAGGGCCGGGGGTGCGATTTTTGTCATTTTGGACCGATTTTGGGATAAAAGGGCCGAGGGTGCGATTTTTGTCATTTTGGACCGATTTTGGGATAAAAGCGCCGGGGGTGCGATTTTTGTCATTTTGAACCAATTTTGGGATAAAAGGGCCGGGGGTGCGATTTTTGTCATTTTGGACCGATTTTGGGATAAAAGGGCCGGGGGTGCGATTTTTGTCATTTTGGACCGATTTTGGGTTAAAAGGGCCGGGGGTGCGATTTTTGTCATTTTGGACCGATTTTGGGATAAAAGGGCCGGGGGTGCAATTTCGGTCATTTTGGACTGATTTTGGGATAAAAGGGCCGGGGGTGGAATTTTGGTCATTTTGGACTGGTTTTGGGATAAAAGGGCCGGGGGTGCGATTTTTGTCATTTTGGACCGATTCTGGGATAAAAGGGCCGGGGGTGCGATTTTGGTCATTTTGGACCAATTTTGGGATAAAAGGGCCGGGGGTGCGTTTTTTGTCATTTTGGACTGATTTTGGGATAAAAGGGCCGGGGGTGCGTTTTTGGTCATTTTGCACCAATTTTGGGATAAAAGGGTCGGGGGTGCGATTTTTGTCATTTTGGACCGATTTTGGGATAAAAGGGCCGGGGGTGCGATTTTGGTCATTTTGGACCAATTTTAGGATAAAAGGGCCGGGGGTGCGATTTTGTCATTTTGGACAGATTTTGGGATAAAAGGGCCGGGGGTGCGATTTTTGTCATTTTGGACCAATTTTGGGATAAAAGGGCCGGGGTGCGATTTTGGTCATTTTGGACCGATTTTGGGATAAAAGGGCCGGGGGTGCGATTTTTGTCATTTTGGACCAATTTTGGGATAAAAGGGCCGGGGGTGCGATTTTTGTCATTTTGGACTGATTTTGGGATAAAAGGGCCGGGGGTGCGATTTTTGTCATTTTGGACTGATTTTGGGATAAAAGGGCCGGGGGTGCGATTTTTGTCATTTTGGACCAATTTTGGGATAAAAGGGCCGGGGGTGCGATTTTTGTCATTTTGGACCAATTTTGGGATAAAAAGGCCGGGGGTGCGATTTTTGTCATTTTGGACCGATTTTGGGTTAAAAGGGCCGGGGGTGCGATTTTTGTCATTTTGGACCGATTTTGGGATAAAAGGGCTGTGGGTGCGATTTTGGTCATTTTGGACCTATTTTGGGATAAAAGGGCCGGGGGTGCAATTTTGGTCATTTTGGAACAATTTTAGGATAAAAGGGCTGGGGGTGCGATTTTTGTCATTTTGGACCGATTTTGGGATAAAAGGGCCGGGGGTGCGATTTTTGTCATTTTGGACCAATTTTGGGATAAAAGGGCCGGGGGTGCAATTTTGGTCATTTTGGACTGATTTTGGGATAAAAGGGCCGGGGGTGCGATTTTTGTCATTTTGGACCGATTCTGGGATAAAAGGGCCGGGGGTGCGATTTTGGTCATTTTGGACCAATTTTGGGATAAAAGGGCCGGGGGTGCGATTTTTGTCATTTTGGACTGATTTTGGGATAAAAGGGCCGGGGGTGCGATTTTGGTCATTTTGGACTGATTTTGGGATAAAAGGGCCGGGGGTGCGATTTTTGTCATTTTGGACCGATTTTGGGATAAAAGGGCCGAGGGTGCGATTTTTGTCATTTTGGACCGATTTTGGGATAAAAGCGCCGGGGGTGCGATTTTTGTCATTTTGAACCAATTTTGGGATAAAAGGGCCGGGGGTGCGATTTTTGTCATTTTGGACGATTTTGGGATAAAAGGGCCGGGGGTGCAATTTTCGTCATTTTGGACCAATTTTGGGATAAAAGGGCCGGGGGTGCAATTTTGGTCATTTTGGACCAATTTTAGGATAAAAGGGCTGGGGGTGCGATTTTTGTCATTTTGGACCGATTTTGGGATAAAAGGGCGGGGGGTGCGATTTTGGTCATTTTGGACTGATTTTGGGATAAAAGGGCCGGGGTGCGATTTTGGTCATTTTGGACCGATTTTGGGATAAAAGGGCCGGGGGGTGCGATTTTTGTCATTTTGGACCAATTTTGGGATAAAAGGGCCGGGGGTGCGATTTTTGTCATTTTGGACCGATTTTGGGATAAAAGGGCTGTGGGTGCGATTTTGGTCATTTTGGACCAATTTTGGGATAAAAGGGCCGGGGGTGCGTTTTTTGTCATTTTGGACTGATTTTGGGATAAAAGGGCCGGGGGTGCGTTTTTGGTCATTTTGGACCAATTTTGGGATAAAAGGGTCGGGGGTGCGATTTTGGTCATTTTGGACTGATTTTGGGATAAAAGGGCCGGGGGTGCGATTTTTGTCATTTTGGACCGATTTTGGGATCAAAGGGCCGGGGGTGCGATTTTTGTCATTTTGGACCGATTTTGGGATAAAAGGGCCGGGGGTGCGATTTTGGTCATTTTGGACCGATTTTGGGTTAAAAGGGCCGGGGGTGCGATTTTTGTCATTTTGGACCGATTTTGGGTTAAAAGGGCCGGGGGTGCGATTTTTGTCATTTTGGACCGATTTTGGGATAAAAGGGCTGTGGGTGCGATTTTTGTCATTTTGGACCAATTTTTGGGATAAAAGGGCCGGGGGTGCGTTTTTTGTCATTTTGGACTGATTTTGGGATAAAAGGGCCGGGGGTGCGTTTTTGGTCATTTTGGACCAATTTTGGGATAAAAGGGTCGGGGGTGCGATTTTTGTCATTTTGGACCGATTTTGGGATAAAAGGGCCGGGGGTGCGATTTTGGTCATTTTGGACTGATTTTGGGATAAAAGGGCCGGGGGTGCGATTTTTGTCATTTTGGACCGATTTTGGGATAAAAGGGCCGGGGGTGCGATTTTTGTCATTTTGGACCGATTTTGGGATAAAAGGGCCGGGGGTGCGATTTTGGTCATTTGGACCGATTTTGGGTTAAAAGGGCCGGGGGTGCGATTTTTGTCACTTTGGACCGATTTTGGGTTAAAAGGGCCGGGGGTGCGATTTTTGTCATTTTGGACCGATTTTGGGATAAAAGGGCCTGGGGTGCGATTTTGGTCATTTTGGACCAATTTTAGGATAAAAGGGCCGGGGGTGCGATTTTTGTCATTTTGGACAGATTTTGGGATAAAAGGGCCGGGGGTGCGATTTTTGTCATTTTGGACCAATTTTGGGATAAAAGGGCCGGGGTGCGATTTTGGTCATTTTGGACCGATTTTGGGATAAAAGGGCCGGGGGTGCGATTTTTGTCATTTTGGACCAATTTTGGGATAAAAGGGCCGGGGGTGCGATTTTTGTCATTTTGGACTGATTTTGGGATAAAAGGGCCGGGGGTGCGATTTTGGTCATTTTGGACTGATTTTGGGATAAAAGGGCCGGGGGTGCGATTTTTGTCATTTTGGACCAATTTTGGGATAAAAGGGTCGGGGGTGCGATTTTTGTCATTTTGGACCAATTTTGGGATAAAAAGGCCGGGGGTGCGATTTTTGTCATTTTGGACCGATTTTGGGTTAAAAGGGCCGGGGGTGCGATTTTGTCATTTTGGACCGATTTTGGGATAAAAGGGCTGTGGGTGCGATTTTGGTCATTTTGGACCAATTTTGGGATAAAAGGGCCGGGGGTGCAATTTTGGTCATTTTGGACCAATTTTAGGATAAAAGGGCTGGGGGTGCGATTTTTGTCATTTTGGACCGATTTTGGGATAAAAGGGCCGGGGGTGCGATTTTTGTCATTTTGGACCAATTTTGGGATAAAAGGGCCGGGGGTGCAATTTTGGTCATTTTGGACTGATTTTGGGATAAAAGGGGCCGGGGGTGCGATTTTTGTCATTTTGGACCGATTCTGGGATAAAAGGGCCGGGGGTGCGATTTTGGTCATTTTGGACCAATTTTGGGATAAAAGGGTCGGGGGTGCGATTTTTGTCATTTTGGACCGATTTTGGGATAAAAGGGCCGGGGGTGCGATTTTTGTCATTTTGGACCAATTTTGGGATAAAAGGGCCGGGGGTGCAATTTTGGTCATTTTGGACCGATTTTGGGATAAAAGGGCCGGGGTGCGATTTTTGTCATTTTGGACTGATTTTGGGATAAAAGGGCCGGGGGTGCGATTTTGGTCATTTTGGACTGATTTTGGGATAAAAGGGCCGGGGGTGCGATTTTTGTCATTTTGGACCAATTTTGGGATAAAAAGGCCGGGGGTGCGATTTTTGTCATTTTGGACCGATTTTGGGATAAAAGGGCCGGGGGTGCGATTTTTGTCATTTTGGACCGATTTTGGGATAAAAGGGCCGGGGGTGCGATTTTTGTCATTTTGGACCGATTTTGGGATAAAAGGGCTGTGGGTGCGATTTTGGTCATTTTGGACCAATTTTGGGATAAAAGGGCCGGGGGTGCAATTTTGGTCATTTTGGACCAATTTTAGGATAAAAGGGCTGGGGGTGCGATTTTTGTCATTTTGGACCGATTTTGGGATAAAAGGGCGGGGGGTGCGATTTTGGTCATTTTGGACCAATTTTGGGATAAAAGGGCCGGGGGTGCGATTTTGGTCATTTTGGACTGATTTTGGGATAAAAGGGCCGGGGTGCGATTTTGGTCATTTTGGACCGATTTTGGGATAAAAGGGCCAGGGGTGCGATTTTGGTCATTTTGGACCGATTTTGGGATAAAAGGGCCGGGGGTGCGATTTTTGTCATTTTGGACCAATTTTGGGATAAAAGGGCCGGGGGTGCAATTTTGGTCATTTTGGACCGATTTTTGGATAAAAGGGCCGGGGGTGCGATTTTTGTCATTTTGGACTGATTTTGGGATAAAAGGGCCGGGGGTGCGATTTTGGTCATTTTGGACTGATTTTGCAATAAAAGGGCCGGGGGTGCGATTTTGGTCATTTTGGACTGATTTTGGGATAAAAGGGCCGGGGGTGCGATTTTGGTCATTTTGGACCGATTTTGGGATAAAAGGGCCGGGGGTGCGATTTTTGTCATTTTGGACCGATTTTGGGATAAAAGGGCTGTGGGTGCGATTTTGGTCATTTTGGACCAATTTTGGGATAAAAGGGCTGGGGGTGCGATTTTTGTCATTTTGGACCGATTTTGGGATAAAAGGGCCTGGGGTGCGATTTTTGTCATTTTGGACCAATTTTGGGATAAAAGGGCCGGGGGTGCAATTTTGGTCATTTTGGACTGATTTTGGGATAAAAGGGCCGGGGGTGCGATTTTTGTCATTTTGGACCGATTCTGGGATAAAAGGGCCGGGGGTGCGATTTTTGTCATTTTGGACCAATTTTGGGATAAAAGGGCCGGGGGTGCAATTTTGGTCATTTTGGACCGATTTTGGGATAAAAGGGCCGGGGGTGCGATTTTTGTCATTTTGGACTGATTTTGGGATAAAAGGGCCGGGGGTTCGATTTTGGTCATTTTGGGATGATTTTGGGATAAAAGGGCCGGGGGTGTGATTTTTCGTCATTTTGGACTGATTTTGGGATAAAAGGGCCGGGGGTGCGATTTTGGTCATTTTGGACTGATTTTGGGATAAAAGGGCCGGGGGTGCGATTTTGGTCATTTTGGACCGATTTTGGGATAAAAGGGCCGGGGGTGCGATTTTTGTCATTTTGGACCGATTTTGGGATAAAAGGGCTGTGGGTGCGATTTTGGTCATTTTGGACCAATTTTGGGATAAAAGGGCCGGGGGTGCAATTTTGGTCATTTTGGACCAATTTTAGGATAAAAGGGCTGGGGGTGCGATTTTTGTCATTTTGGACCGATTTTGGGATAAAAGGGCCTGGGGTGCGATTTTTGTCATTTTGGACCAATTTTGGGATAAAAAGGGCCGGGGGTGCAATTTTGGTCATTTTGGACTGATTTTGGGATAAAAGGGCCGGGGGTGCGATTTTTGTCATTTTGGACCGATTCTGGGATAAAAGGGCCGGGGGTGCGATTTTGGTCATTTTGGACCAATTTTGGGATAAAAGGGCCGGGGTGCGATTTTTGTCATTTTGGACCGATTTTGGGATAAAAGGGCCGGGGGTGCGATTTTTGTCATTTTGGACCAATTTTGGGATAAAAGGGCTGTGGGTGCGATTTTTGTCATTTTGGACCGATTTTGGGATAAAAGGGCTGTGGGTGCGATTTTGGTCATTTTGGACCAATTTTGGGATAAAAGGGCCGGGGGTGCAATTTTGGTCATTTTGGACCAATTTTAGGATAAAAGGGCTGGGGGTGCGATTTTTGTCATTTTGGACCGATTTTGGGATAAAAGGGCCTGGGGTGCGATTTTTGTCATTTTGGACCAATTTTGGGATAAAAGGGCCGGGGGTGCGATTTTTGTCATTTTGGACCAATTTTGGGATAAAAAGGCCGGGGGTGCGATTTTTGTCATTTTGGACCGATTTTGGGATAAAAGGGCCGGGGGTGCGATTTTTGTCATTTTGGACCGATTTTGGGATAAAAGGGCCGGGGGTGCGATTTTTGTCATTTTGGACCGATTTTGGGATAAAAGGGCTGTGGGTGCGATTTTGGTCATTTTGGACCAATTTTGGGATAAAAGGGCCGGGGGTGCAATTTTGGTCATTTTGGACCAATTTTAGGATAAAAGGGCTGGGGGTGCGATTTTTGTCATTTTGGACCGATTTTGGGATAAAAGGGC
Organism: Lithobates septentrionalis; assembly: GCA_037952835.1. Taxonomy (NCBI): domain Eukaryota; kingdom Metazoa; phylum Chordata; class Amphibia; order Anura; family Ranidae; genus Lithobates; species Lithobates septentrionalis. The sequence goes on along the minus strand of JBBDGP010006028.1, from coordinate 11,715 downwards.
GGGGGGTGCGATTTTGGTCATTTTGGACCAATTTTGGGATAAAAGGGCCGGGGGTGCGATTTTGGTCATTTTGGACTGATTTTGGGATAAAAGGGCCGGGGGTGCGATTTTGGTCATTTTGGACCGATTTTGGGATAAAAGGGCCGGGGGTGCGATTTTTGTCATTTTGGACCAATTTTGGGATAAAAGGGCCAGGGGTGCGATTTTGGTCATTTTGGACCGATTTTGGGATAAAAGGGTCGGGGGTGCAATTTTGGTCATTTTGGACCAATTTTAGGATAAAAGGGCTGGGGGTGCGATTTTTGTCATTTTGGACCGATTTTGGGATAAAAGGGCGGGGGGTGCGATTTTGGTCATTTTGGACCAATTTTGGGATAAAAGGGCCGGGGGTGCGATTTTTGTCATTTTGGACCGATTTTGGGATAAAAGGGCCGGGGGTGCGATTTTTGTCATTTTGGACCAATTTTGGGATAAAAGGGCCGGGGGTGCAATTTTGGTCATTTTGGACCGATTTTTGGATAAAAGGGCCGGGGGTGCGATTTTTGTCATTTTGGACTGATTTTGGGATAAAAGGGCCGGGGGTGCGATTTTGGTCATTTTGGACTGATTTTGGGATAAAAGAGCCGGGGGTACGAATTTTGGCATTTTGGACCGATTTTGGGATAAAAGGGCCGGGGGTGCGATTTTTGTCATTTTGGACCGATTTTGGGATAAAAGGGCCGGGGGTGCGATTTTTGTCATTTTGGACCGATTTTGGGATAAAAGGGCCGGGGGTGCAATTTTCGTCATTTTGGACTGATTTTGGGATAAAAGGGCCGGGGGTGCGATTTTGGTCATTTTGGACTGATTTTGGGATAAAAGGGCCGGGGGTGCGATTTTGGTCATTTTGGACCGATTTTGGGATAAAAGGGCCGGGGGTGCCATTTTGGTCATTTTGGACTGATTTTGGGATAAAAGGGCCGGGGGTGCGATTTTTGTCATTTTGGACCGACTTTGGGATAAAAGGGCCGGGGGTGCGATTTTTGTCATTTTGGACCAATTTTGGGATAAAAGGGCCGGGGGGGCGATTTTGGTCATTTTGGACCGATTTTGGGATAAGGGCCGGGGGTGCGATTTTGGTCATTTTGGACCGATTTTGGGATAAAAGGGCCGGGGGTGCGATTTTTGTCATTTTGGACCGATTTTGGGTTAAAAGGGCCGGGGGTGCGATTTTGGTCATTTTGGACCGATTTTGGGATAAAAGAGCCGGGGGTACGAATTTTGGCATTTTGGACCGATTTTGGGATAAAAGGGCCGGGGGTGCGATTTTGGTCATTTTGGACCGATTTTGGGATAAAAGGGCCGGGGGTGCGATTTTTGTCATTTTGGACCGATTCTGGGATAAAAGGGCCGGGGGTGCGATTTTGGTCATTTTGGACCAATTTTGGGATAAAAGGGCCGGGGGTGCGATTTTTGTCATTTTGGACCGATTTTGGGATAAAAGGGCCGGGGGTGCGATTTTTGTCATTTTGGACCGATTTTGGTATAAAAGGGCCGGGGGTGCAATTTTGGTCATTTTGGACCGATTTTGGGATAAAAGGGCCGGGGTGCAATTTTCGTCATTTTGGACTGATTTTGGGATAAAAGGGCCGGGGGTGCGATTTTGGTCATTTTGGACTGATTTTGGGATAAAAGGGCCGGGGGTGCGATTTTGGTCATTTTGGACCGATTTTGGGATAAAAGGGCCGGGGGTGCCATTTTGGTCATTTTGGACTGATTTTGGGATAAAAGGGCCGGGGGTGCGATTTTTGTCATTTTGGACCGATTTTGGGATAAAAGGGCCGGGGGGGCGATTTTGGTCATTTTGGACCGATTTTGGGATAAGGGCCGGGGGTGCGATTTTGGTCATTTTGGACCGATTTTGGGATAAAAGGGCCGGGGGTGCGATTTTTGTCATTTTGGACCGATTTTGGGATAAAAGGGCCGGGGGTGCGATTTTTGTCATTTTGGACAGATTTTGGGATAAAAGGGCCGGGGGTGCGATTTTGGTCATTTTGGACCGATTTTGGGATAAAAGGGCCGGGGGTGCGATTTTGGTCATTTTGGACTGATTTTGGGATAAAAGGGCCGGGGGTGCGATTTTGGTCATTTTGGACTGATTTTGGGATAAAAGGGCCGGGGGTGCGATTTTTGTCATTTTGGACCAATTTTGGGATAAAAGGGTCGGGGGTGCGATTTTTGTCATTTTGGACCAATTTTGGGATAAAAAGGCCGGGGGTGCGATTTTTGTCATTTTGGACCGATTTTGGGTTAAAAGGGCCGGGGGTGCGATTTTTGTCATTTTGGACCGATTTTGGGATAAAAGGGCTGTGGGTGCGATTTTGGTCATTTTGGACCAATTTTGGGATAAATTGGCCGGGGGTGCAATTTTGGTCATTTTGGACCAATTTTAGGATAAAAGGGCTGGGGGTGCGATTTTTGTCATTTTGGACCGATTTTGGGATAAAAGGGCCTGGGGTGCGATTTTTGTCATTTTGGACCAATTTTGGGATAAAAGGGCCGGGGGTGCAATTTTGGTCATTTTGGACTGATTTGGGATAAAAGGGCCGGGGGTGCGATTTTTGTCATTTTGGACCGATTCTGGGATAAAAGGGCCGGGGGTGCGATTTTGGTCATTTTGGACCAATTTTGGGATAAAAGGGCCGGGGGTGCGATTTTTGTCATTTTGGACCGATTTTGGGATAAAAGGGCCGGGGGTGCGATTTTGGTCATTTTGGACCGATTTTGGGATAAAAGGGCCGGGGGTGCGATTTTTGTCATTTTGGACTGATTTTGGGATAAAAGGGCCGGGGGTGCGATTTTGGTCATTTTGGGATGATTTTGGGATAAAAGGGCCGGGGGTGCGATTTTTGTCATTTTGGACCAATTTTGGGATAAAAGGGCCGGGGGTGCGATTTTTGTCATTTTGGACCAATTTTGGGATAAAAGGGCCGGGGGTGCGATTTTTGTCATTTTGACCAATTTTGGGATAAAAAGGCCGGGGGTGCGATTTTTGTCATTTTGGACCGATTTTGGGATAAAAGGGCCGGGGGTGCGATTTTTGTCATTTTGGACCGATTTTGGGATAAAAGGGCCGGGGGTGCGATTTTTGTCATTTTGGACCGATTTTGGGATAAAAGGGCTGTGGGTGCAATTTTGGTCATTTTGGACCAATTTTGGGATAAAAGGGCCGGGGGTGCAATTTTGGTCATTTTGGACCAATTTTAGGATAAAAGGCCGGGGGTGCGATTTTGGTCATTTTGGACCGATTTTGGGATAAAAGGGCCGGGGGGTGCGATTTTTGTCATTTTGGACCAATTTTGGGATAAAAGGGCCGGGGGTGCGATTTTTGTCATTTTGGACCGATTTTGGGTTAAAAGGGCCGGGGGTGCGATTTTTGTCATTTTGGACCGATTTTGGGATAAAAGGGCCTGGGGTGCGATTTTTGTCATTTTTGGACCAATTTTGGGATAAAAGGGCCGGGGGTGCGATTTTGGTCATTTTGGACCGATTTTGGGTTAAAAGGGCCGGGGGTGCGATTTTTGTCATTTTGGACCGATTTTGGGTTAAAAGGGCCGGGGGTGCGATTTTTGTCATTTTGGACCGATTTTGGGATAAAAGGGCCTGGGGTGCGATTTTTGTCATTTTTGGACCAATTTTGGGATAAAAGGGCCGGGGGTGCGTTTTTTGTCATTTTGGATTGATTTTGGGATAAAAGGGCCGGGGGTGCGTTTTTGGTCATTTTGGACCAATTTTGGGATAAAAGGGTCGGGGGTGCGATTTTTGTCATTTTGGACCGATTTTGGGATAAAAGGGCCCGGGGGTGCGATTTTGGTCATTTTGGACCAATTTTAGGATAAAAGGGCCGGGGGTGCGATTTTTGTCATTTTGGACAGATTTTGGGATAAAAGGGCCGGGGGTGCGATTTTTGTCATTTTGGACCAATTTTGGGATAAAAGGGCCGGGGTGCGATTTTGGTCATTTTGGACCGATTTTGGGATAAAAGGGCCGGGGGTGCGATTTTTGTCATTTTGGACCAATTTTGGGATAAAAGGGCCGGGGGTGCGATTTTTGTCGTTTTGGACTGATTTTGGGATAAAAGGGCCGGGGGTGCGATTTTGGTCATTTTGGACTGATTTTGGGATAAAAGGGCCGGGGGTGCGATTTTTGTCATTTTGGACCAATTTTGGGATAAAAGGGTCGGGGGTGCGATTTTTGTCATTTTGGACCAATTTTGGGATAAAAAGGCCGGGGGTGCGATTTTTGTCATTTTGGACCGATTTTGGGTTAAAAGGGCCGGGGGTGCGATTTTTGTCATTTTGGACCGATTTTGGGATAAAAGGGCTGTGGGTGCGATTTTGGTCATTTTGGACCAATTTTGGGATAAAAGGGCCGGGGGGGTGAAATTTTGGTCATTTTGGACCAATTTTAGGATAAAAGGGCTGGGGGTGCGATTTTTGTCATTTTGGACCGATTTTGGGATAAAAGGGCCGGGGGTGCGATTTTTGTCATTTTGGACCAATTTTGGGATAAAAGGGCCGGGGGTGCAATTTTGGTCATTTTGGACTGATTTTGGGATAAAAGGGCCGGGGGTGCGATTTTTGTCATTTTGGACCGATTCTGGGATAAAAGGGCCGGGGTGCGATTTTGGTCATTTTGGACCAATTTTGGGATAAAAGGGTCGGGGGTGCGATTTTTGTCATTTTGGACCGATTTTGGGATAAAAGGGCCGGGGGTGCGATTTTTGTCATTTTGGACCAATTTTGGGATAAAAGGGCCGGGGGTGCAATTTTGGTCATTTTGGACCGATTTTGGGATAAAGGGCCGGGGGTGCGATTTTTGTCATTTTGGACCAATTTTGGGATAAAAGGGCCGGGGGTGCGATTTTTGTCATTTTGGACCAATTTTGGGATAAAAGGGCCGGGGGTGCGATTTTTGTCATTTTGGACCAATTTTGGGATAAAAAGGCCGGGGGTGCGATTTTTGTCATTTTGGACCGATTTTGGGATAAAAGGGCCGGGGGTGCGATTTTTGTCATTTTGGACCGATTTTGGGATAAAAGGGCCGGGGGTGCGATTTTTGTCATTTTGGACCGATTTTGGGATAAAAGGGCTGTGGGTGCGATTTTGGTCATTTTGGACCAATTTTGGGATAAAAGGGCCGGGGGTGCAATTTTGGTCATTTTGGACCAATTTTAGGATAAAAGGGCTGGGGGTGCGATTTTTGTCATTTTGGACCGATTTTGGGATAAAAGGGCGGGGGGTGCGATTTTGGTCATTTTGGACCAATTTTGGGATAAAAGGGCCGGGGGTGCGATTTTGGTCATTTTGGACTGATTTTGGGATAAAAGGGCCCGGGGTGCGATTTTGGTCATTTTGGACTGATTTTGGGATAAAAGGGCCGGGGGTGCGATTTTGGTCATTTTGGACCGATTTTGGGATAAAAGGGCCGGGGGTGCGATTTTTGTCATTTTGGACCAATTTTGGGATAAAAGGGCCAGGGGTGCGATTTTGGTCATTTTGGACCGATTTTGGGATAAAAGGGCCGGGGGTGCAATTTTGGTCATTTTGGACCAATTTTAGGATAAAAGGGCTGGGGGTGCGATTTTTGTCATTTTGGACCGATTTTGGGATAAAAGGGCGGGGGGTGCGATTTTGGTCATTTTGGACCAATTTTGGGATAAAAGGGCCGGGGGTGCGATTTTTGTCATTTGGACCGATTTTGGGATAAAAGGGCCGGGGGTGCGATTTTTGTCATTTTGGACCAATTTTGGGATAAAAGGGCCGGGGGTGCAATTTTGGTCATTTTGGACCGATTTTTGGATAAAAGGGCCGGGGGTGCGATTTTTGTCATTTTGGACTGATTTTGGGATAAAAGGGCCGGGGGGTGCGATTTTGGTCATTTTTGGACTGATTTTGGGATAAAAGAGCCGGGGGTACGAATTTTGTCATTTTGGACCGATTTTGGGATAAAAGGGCCGGGGGTGCGATTTTTGTCATTTTGGACCGATTTTGGGATAAAAGGGCCGGGGGTGCGATTTTTGTCATTTTGGACCGATTTTGGGATAAAAGGGCTGTGGGTGCGATTTTGGTCATTTTGGACCAATTTTGGGATAAAAGGGCCGGGGGTGCAATTTTGGTCATTTTGGACCAATTTTAGGATAAAAGGGCTGGGGGTGCGATTTTTGTCATTTTGGACCGATTTTGGGATAAAAGGGCGGGGGGTGCGATTTTGGTCATTTTGGACCAATTTTGGGATAAAAGGGCCGGGGGTGCGATTTTGGTCATTTTGGACTGATTTTGGGATAAAAGGGCCCGGGGTGCGATTTTGGTCATTTTGGACTGATTTTGGGATAAAAGGGCCGGGGGTGCGATTTTGGTCATTTTGGACCGATTTTGGGATAAAAGGGCCGGGGGTGCGATTTTTGTCATTTTGGACCAATTTTGGGATAAAAGGGCCAGGGGTGCGATTTTGGTCATTTTGGACCGATTTTGGGATAAAAGGGCCGGGGGTGCAATTTTGGTCATTTTGGACCAATTTTAGGATAAAAGGGCTGGGGGTGCGATTTTTGTCATTTTGGACCGATTTTGGGATAAAAGGGCCTGGGGTGCGATTTTGTCATTTTGGACCAATTTTGGGATAAAAGGGCCGGGGGTGCAATTTTGGTCATTTTGGACTGATTTTGGGATAAAAGGGCCGGGGGTGCGATTTTTGTCATTTTGGACCGATTCTGGGATAAAAGGGCCGGGGGTGCGATTTTGGTCATTTTGGACCAACATTTTTGGGATAAAAGGGCCGGGGGTGCGATTTTTGTCATTGGACCGATTTTGGGATAAAAGGGCCGGGGGTGCGATTTTGGTCATTTTGGACCGATTTTGGGATAAAAGGGCCGGGGGTGCGATTTTTGTCATTTTGGACTGATTTTGGGATAAAAGGGCCGGGGGTGCGATTTTGGTCATTTTGGGATGATTTTGGGATAAAAGGGCCGGGGGTGCGATTTTTGTCATTTTGGACCAATTTTGGGATAAAAGGGCCGGGGGTGCGATTTTTGTCATTTTGGACCAATTTTGGGATAAAAGGGCCGGGGGTGCGATTTTTGTCATTTTGGACCAATTTTGGGATAAAAAGGCCGGGGGTGCGATTTTTGTCATTTTGGACCGATTTTGGGATAAAAGGGCCGGGGTGCGATTTTTGTCATTTTGGACCGATTTTGGGATAAAAGGGCCGGGGGTGCGATTTTTGTCATTTTGGACCGATTTTGGGATAAAAGGGCTGTGGGTGCGATTTTGGTCATTTTGGACCAATTTTGGGATAAAAGGGCCGGGGGTGCAATTTTGGTCATTTTGGACCAATTTTAGGATAAAAGGCCGGGGGTGCGATTTTGGTCATTTTGGACCGATTTTGGGATAAAAGGGCCGGGGGTGCGATTTTTGTCATTTTGGACCAATTTTGGGATAAAAGGGCCGGGGGTGCGATTTTTGTCATTTTGGACCGATTTTGGGTTAAAAGGGCCGGGGGTGCGATTTTTGTCATTTTGGACCGATTTTGGGATAAAAGGGCCTGGGGTGCGATTTTTGTCATTTTTGGACCAATTTTGGGATAAAAGGGCCGGGGGTGCGATTTTGGTCATTTTGGACCGATTTTGGGTTAAAAGGGCCGGGGGTGCGATTTTTGTCATTTTGGACCGATTTTGGGTTAAAAAGGGCCGGGGGTGCGATTTTTGTCATTTTGGACCGATTTTGGGATAAAAGGGCCTGGGGTGCGATTTTTGTCATTTTTGGACCAATTTTGGGATAAAAGGGCCGGGGGTGCGTTTTTTGTCATTTTGGATTGATTTTGGGATAAAAGGGCCGGGGGTGCGTTTTTGGTCATTTTGGACCAATTTTGGGATAAAAGGGTCGGGGGTGCGATTTTTGTCATTTTGGACCGATTTTGGGATAAAAGGGCCGGGGGTGCGATTTTGGTCATTTTGGACCAATTTTAGGATAAAAGGGCCGGGGGTGCGATTTTTGTCATTTTGGACAGATTTTGGGATAAAAGGGCCGGGGGTGCGATTTTTGTCATTTTGGACCAATTTTGGGATAAAAGGGCCGGGGTGCGATTTTGGTCATTTTGGACCGATTTTGGGATAAAAGGGCCGGGGTGCGATTTTTTGTCATTTTGGACCAATTTTGGGATAAAAGGGCCGGGGGTGCGATTTTTGTCGTTTTGGACTGATTTTGGGATAAAAGGGCCGGGGGTGCGATTTTGGTCATTTTGGACTGATTTTGGGATAAAAGGGCCGGGGGTGCGATTTTTGTCATTTTGGACCAATTTTGGGATAAAAGGGTCGGGGGTGCGATTTTTGTCATTTTGGACCAATTTTGGGATAAAAAGGCCGGGGGTGCGATTTTTGTCATTTTGGACCGATTTTGGGTTAAAAGGGCCGGGGGTGCGATTTTTGTCATTTTGGACCGATTTTGGGATAAAAGGGCTGTGGGTGCGATTTTGGTCATTTTGGACCAATTTTGGGATAAAAGGGCCGGGGGGGTGAAATTTTGGTCATTTTGGACCAATTTTAGGATAAAAGGGCTGGGGGTGCGATTTTTGTCATTTTGGACCGATTTTGGGATAAAAGGGGCCGGGGGTGCGATTTTTGTCATTTTGGACCAATTTTGGGATAAAAGGGCCGGGGGTGCAATTTTGGTCATTTTGGACTGATTTTGGGATAAAAGGGCCGGGGGTGCGATTTTTGTCATTTTGGACCGATTCTGGGATAAAAGGGCCGGGGGTGCGATTTTGGTCATTTTGGACCAATTTTGGGATAAAAGGGTCGGGGGTGCGATTTTTGTCATTTTGGACCGATTTTGGGATAAAAGGGCCGGGGGTGCGATTTTTGTCATTTTGGACCAATTTTGGGATAAAAGGGCCGGGGGTGCAATTTTGGTCATTTTGGACCGATTTTGGGATAAAAGGGCCGGGGGTGCGATTTTTGTCATTTTGGACCAATTTTGGGATAAAAGGGCCGGGGGTGCGATTTTTGTCATTTTGGACCAATTTTGGGATAAAAGGGCCGGGGGTGCGATTTTTGTCATTTTGGACCAATTTTGGGATAAAAAGGCCGGGGGTGCGATTTTTGTCATTTTGGACCGATTTTGGGATAAAAGGGCCGGGGGTGCGATTTTTGTCATTTTGGACCGATTTTGGGATAAAAGGGCCGGGGGTGCGATTTTTGTCATTTTGGACCGATTTTGGGATAAAAGGGCTGTGGGTGCGATTTGGTCATTTTGGACCAATTTTGGGATAAAAGGGCCGGGGGTGCAATTTTGGTCATTTTGGACCAATTTTAGGATAAAAGGGCTGGGGGTGCGATTTTTGTCATTTTGGACCGATTTTGGGGATAAAAGGGCGGGGGGTGCGATTTTGGTCATTTTGGACCAATTTTGGGATAAAAGGGCCGGGGGTGCGATTTTGGTCATTTTGGACTGATTTTGGGATAAAAGGGCCCGGGGTGCGATTTTGGTCATTTTGGACTGATTTTGGGATAAAAGGGCCGGGGGTGCGATTTTGGTCATTTTGGACCGATTTTGGGATAAAAGGGCCGGGGGTGCGATTTTTGTCATTTTGGACCAATTTTGGGATAAAAGGGCCAGGGGTGCGATTTTGGTCATTTTGGACCGATTTTGGGATAAAAGGGCCGGGGGTGCAATTTTGGTCATTTTGGACCAATTTTAGGATAAAAGGGCTGGGGGTGCGATTTTTGTCATTTTGGACCGATTTTGGGATAAAAGGGCGGGGGGTGCGATTTTGGTCATTTTGGACCAATTTTGGGATAAAAGGGCCGGGGGTGCGATTTTTGTCATTTTGGACCGATTTTGGGATAAAAGGGCCGGGGGTGCGATTTTTGTCATTTTGGACCAATTTTGGGATAAAAGGGCCGGGGGTGCAATTTTGGTCATTTTGGACCGATTTTTGGATAAAAGGGCCGGGGGTGCGATTTTTGTCATTTTGGACTGATTTTGGGATAAAAGGGCCGGGGGTGCGATTTTGGTCATTTTGGACTGATTTTGGGATAAAAGAGCCGGGGGTACGAATTTTGTCATTTTGGACCGATTTTGGGATAAAAGGGCCGGGGGTGCGATTTTTGTCATTTTGGACCGATTTTGGGATAAAAGGGCCGGGGGTGCGATTTTTGTCATTTTGGACCGATTTTGGGATAAAAGGGCTGTGGGTGCGATTTTGGTCATTTTGGACCAATTTTGGGATAAAAGGGCCGGGGGTGCAATTTTGGTCATTTTGGACCAATTTTAGGATAAAAGGGCTGGGGGTGCGATTTTTGTCATTTTGGACCGATTTTGGGATAAAAGGGCGGGGGGTGCGATTTTGGTCATTTTGGACCAATTTTGGGATAAAAGGGCCGGGGGTGCGATTTTGGTCATTTTGGACTGATTTTGGGATAAAAGGGCCCGGGGTGCGATTTTGGTCATTTTGGACTGATTTTGGGATAAAAGGGCCGGGGGTGCGATTTTGGTCATTTTGGACCGATTTTGGGATAAAAGGGCCGGGGGTGCGATTTTTGTCATTTTGGACCAATTTTGGGATAAAAGGGCCAGGGGTGCGATTTTGGTCATTTTGGACCGATTTTGGGATAAAAGGGCCGGGGGTGCAATTTTGGTCATTTTGGACCAATTTTAGGATAAAAGGGCTGGGGGTGCGATTTTTGTCATTTTGGACCGATTTTGGGATAAAAGGGCGGGGGGTGCGATTTTGGTCATTTTGGACCAATTTTGGGATAAAAGTGCCGGGGGTGCGATTTTGATAATTTTGGACCGATTTCGGGTTAAAAGGGACGGGGGTGCGATTTTGATCATTTTGGACCGATTCTGGGATAAAAGGGCCGGGGGTGCGATTTTTGTCATTTTGGACCGATTTGGGGATAAAAGGACCGGGGGTGCGATTTTGGTCATTTTGGACCAATTTCTGGTTAAAAGGCCGGGGGTGTGATTTTTGTCATTTTGGACTGATTCTGGGATAAAAGGGCAGGGGGTGCGATTTTTGTCATTTTGGACCAATTTTGGGTTAAAAGGGGCCGGGGGTGCGATTTTTGTCATTTTGGACCGAGTTTGGGATAAAAGGGCCGGGGGTGCGATTTTGGTCATTTTGGACCGATTTTGGGATAAAAGGGCCGGGGGTGCGATTTTTGTCATTTTGGACCGATTTTGGGATAAAAGAACCGGGGGTGCGATTTTCGTCATTTTGGACCGATTTTGGGATAAAAGGGCCGGGGGTGCGATTTTTGTCATTTTGGACCGATTTCTGGTTAAAAGGGCCGGGGGTGCGATTTTTGTCATTTTGGACCGATTTTGGGATAAAAAGGGCCGGGGGTGCGATTTTTGTCATTTTGGACTGATTTTGGGATAAAAGAGCCGGGGGTGCGATTTTTGTCATTTTGGACCGATTTTGGGATAAAAGGGCCGGGGGTGCGATTTTTGTCATTTTGGACTGATTTTGGGATAAAAGAGCCGGGGGTACGAATTTTGGCATTTTGGACCGATTTTGGGTTAAAAGGGCCGGGGGTGCGATTTTGGTCATTTTGGACCGATTTTGGATAAAAGAGCCGGGGGTACGAATTTTGGCATTTTGGACCGATTTTGGGATAAAAGGGCCGGGGGTGCGATTTTGGTCATTTTGGACCGATTTTGGATAAAAGGGCCGGGG
>JBBDGP010006027.1:72500-75000 GCA_037952835.1 Lithobates septentrionalis | reverse complement strand
ACCTGACACACACACACACACACACACAGGTCTACCTGACACACACACACACTGGTCTACCTGACACACACACACACTGGTCTACCTGACACACACACACACTGGTCTACCTGACACAAACACTGGTCTACCTGACACACACACGCACACACACACACACACACACACACTGGTCTACCTGACACACACACACACACACTGGTCTACCTGACACACACACACACACACACACACACACTGGTCTACCTGACACACACACACACACACACACACACACACACTGGTCTACCTGACACACACACACACACACACACTGGTCTACCTGACACACACACACACTGGTCTACCTGACACAAACACTGGTCTACCTGACACACACACGCACACACACACACACACACACACTGGTCTACCTGAGACACACACACACACACACACACACACACTGGTCTACCTGACACACACACTGGTCTACCTGACACACACACACACACACACACACACACACACTGGTCTACCTGACACACACACTGGTCTACCTGACACAAACACTGGTCTACCTGACACACACACGCACACACACACACACACACACTGGTCTACCTGACACACACACACACACACACACACACTGGTCTACCTGACACACACACACACACACACTGGTCTACCTGACACACACACACACACACACACAGACACACACACACACACACACACTGGTCTACCTGACACACACACACACACACACACACTGGTCTACCTGACACACACACACACTGGTCTACCTGACACACACACACACACACTGGACTACCTGACACACACATACACACACACACACACTGGTCTACCTGACACACACACACACACACACACACACTGGTCTACCTGACACACACACTGGTCTACCTGACACACACACACACACTGGTCTACCTGACACACACACACACTGGTCTACCTGACACACACACACACACTGGTCTACCTGACACACACACACACACTGGTCTACCTGACACACACACTGGTCTACCTGACACACACACACACACTGGTCTACCTGACACACACACACACACACACACTGGTCTACCTGACACACACACACACACACACACACACACTGGTCTACCTGACACACACACCGGTCTACCTGACACACACACACACACACACACACACACTGGTCTACCTGACACACACACACACTGGTCTACCTGACACACACACACTGGTCTACCTGACACACACACACACACTGGTCTACCTGACACAAACACTGGTCTACCTGACACACACACACGCACACACACACACTGGTCTACCTGACACACGCACACACACACACACTGGTCTACCTGACACACACACACACACACTGGTCTACCTGACACACACACACACACACACTGGTCTACCTGACACACACACTGGTCTACCTGACACACACACACACACACACACACACACACACACACACACTGGTCTACCTGACACACACACACACACACTGGTCTACCTGACACACACACACACACACTGGTCTACCTGACACACACACACACACTGGTCTACCTGACACACACACACACACACACTGGTCTACCTGACACAAACACTGGTCTACCTGACACACACACGCACACACGCACATACACACACACACACACACACACACACTGGTCTACCTGACACACACACACACACACACACACCACACTGGTCTACCTGACACACACACTGGTCTACCTGACACACACACACTTACACACACACACTTACACAAACACACACACACACACACACACTGGTCTACCTGACACACACACTGGTCTACCTGACACACACACACACACACACAGGTCTACCTGACACACACACACACACTGGTCTACCTGACACACACACACACTGGTCTACCTGACACACACACACACTGGTCTACCTGACACAAACACTGGTCTACCTGACACACACACGCACACACACACACACACACTGGTCTACCTGACACACACACACACACACACCACACTGGTCTACCTGACACACACACTGGTCTACCTGACACACACACACACTGGTCTACCTGACACACACACACACACACACACACACACACACACACTGGTCTACCTGACACACACACACACACACACACACACACACTGGTCTACCTGATACACACACACACACACACACAAACACTGGTCTACCAGACACACACACACACACTGATCTACCTGACACAAACACTGGTCTACCTGACACACACACGCACACACACACACACACTGGTCTACCTGACACACACACACACACACACCACACTGGTCTACCTGACACACACACTGGTCTACCTGACACACACACACACACACACACACTGGACTACCTGACACACACACACACACACACACACACACACACACACACACACACACACTGGTCTACCTGACACACACACACACTGGTCTACCTGACACACACACTG
>JBBDGP010006027.1:50000-62500 GCA_037952835.1 Lithobates septentrionalis | reverse complement strand
TAGCGAGAATCTTCTATTACGTCGGTTTAAGGGTTAATCGGTTTCTATTTTTTTCTGCGATTTACCAAATGGGTTGAAACATGACAGAACATGTTGGACATCGTCAGAATCTTCTATTGTGCGGGGTTTGAGGGCAATCGGTTTCTAACTTTTTTTTTTTTATTTACCGATTGCCCCCAAATCCCGCACAATAGAAGATTCTCGCCATTGCTAACATGTTCTGTCATGTTTCAGCTCATTTGGTAAATCGCATGAAAAAGATGGAAACCGATTGCCCCCAAACCCCGCACAATAGAAGATTCTGGCGATGTCCAAAATGTTCTGTCACGTTTCAGCTCATTTGGTAAATCGCATGAAAAAGATGGAAACCGATTGCCCCCAAACCCCGCACAATAGAAGAATCTGGCGATGTCCAACATGTTCTGTCATGTTTCAGCTCATTTGGTAAATGGCATGAAAAATATGGAAACCGATTGCCCCCAAACCCCGCACAATAGAAGAATCTGGCGATGTCCAACATGTTCTGTCATGTTTCAGCTAATTTGGTAAATGGCATGAAAAATATGGAAACCGATTGCCACCAAACCCCACACGATAGAAGATTCTCGCCATTGCTAACATGTTCTGTCATTTTTCAGCTCATTTAGTAAATCGCATGAGAAAGATGGAAATCGATTGCCACAAACCCCGCACAATAGAAGATTCTGGCGATGTCCAACATGTTCTGTCATGTTTCAGCTCATTTGGTAAATCGCATGAAAAAGAAGGAAAATGGTAAATGGCACGAAAAATATGGAAACCGATTGCCACCAAACCCCGCACAATAGAACATTCTCGCCATTGCTAACATGTTCTGTCATGTTTCAGCTCATTTGGTAAATCGCAGA
This sequence comes from Lithobates septentrionalis, assembly GCA_037952835.1. Taxonomy (NCBI): domain Eukaryota; kingdom Metazoa; phylum Chordata; class Amphibia; order Anura; family Ranidae; genus Lithobates; species Lithobates septentrionalis. Next base: position 61,613 of record JBBDGP010006027.1, on the reverse strand, counting down.
AAAAAAATGGGAACCGATCTCCCTCAAACTCCACGCAATAGACGATTCTGGCAATGTCCAACATGTTTTTTCAGGTTTGAGCTCATTTGGTAAATCGAAGCAAAAGTTGGCAAATGAGCTGAAACTTGACTAGCCAGAATCTTCTATTACGTCGCTTTTGGGGGCAATCGGTTTCCATTTTTTTCTGCGATTTACCAAATGAGTTGAAACTTGATAGAACATGGCAATGGCCAGATTCTTCTATTGCGTCAGGTTTGGGGGCAATCGGTAAATCGAAAAAAAAAATGGAAACCGATTGCCCCCAAACCCCGCAAAATAGAAGATTCTGGCGATGTCCAACATGTTCTGTCATGTTTCAGCTAATTTGGTAAATGGCATGAAAAATATGGAAACCGATTGCCACCAAACCCCGCACAATAGAAGATTCTTGCTAGTCAAGTTTCAGCTCATTTACCAACTTTTGCTTCGATTTACCAAATGAACTCAAACTTGAGAAAACATGTTGGACATCGCCAGAATCGGTTTCCATTTTTTTCTGAGATTTATTAAATGAGCTAAAACATGACAAAACATGTTGGCAATGGCGAGAACTGTGCGGGGTTTGGGGGCAATCGGTTTTCATCTTTTTCATGCGATTTACCAAATGAGCTGAAACATGACAGAACATGTTGGACATCGCCAGAATCGTATATTGCGTGGGGTTTCAAGGCAATCGGTTTCCATCTTTTTCATGCGATTTACCAAATAAGCTGAAACATGACAGAACATGTTGTCAATGGCGAGAATCTTCTTATTGTGCGGGTTTTGGGGGCAATCGATAAATCAAAAAAAAAAAAGTTGGAAACCGATTGCCCTCAAACCCCGCACAATAGAAGATTCTCGCCATTGCCAACATGTTCTGTCATGTTTCAGCTTATTTGGTAAATCGCATGAAAAAGATGGAAACCGATTGCCCCCAAACCCCGCACAAAGAAGATTTTGGCGACGTCCAACATGTTCTGTCATGTTTCAGCTCATTTGGTAAATCGCAGAAAAAAATTGGAACCGATCTCCCTCAAACTCCACGCAATAGACGATTCTGGCAATGTCCAACATGTTTTCTAAGGTTTGAGCTCATTTGGTAAATCGAAGCAAAAGTTGGCAAATGAGCTGAAACTTGACTAGCGAGAATCTTCTATTACGTCGCTTTTAGGGGCAATCGGTTTCTATTTTTTTCTGCGATTCACCAAATGGGTTGAAACATGACAGAACATGTTGGACATCGTCAGAATCTTCTATTGTGCGGGGTTTGAGGGCAATCGGTTTCCAACTTTTTTTTTTTTATTTACCGATTGCCCCCAAATCCCGCACAATAGAAGATTCTCGCCATTGCTAACATGTTCTGTCATGTTTCAGCTCATTTGGTAAATCGCATAAAAAAAGATGGAAACCGATTGCCTTGAAACCCCACTCAATATAGAATTCTGGCGATATCCTACATGTTCTGTCATGTTTCAGCTCATTTGGTAAATCGCATGAAAAAGATGGAAACCGATTGCCACAATTCTGGCGATGTCCAATATGTTCTGTCATGTTTCAGCTCATTTGGTAAATCGCATGAAAAAGAAGGAAAATGGTAAATGGCACGAAAAATATGGAAACCGATTGCCACCAAACCCCGCACAATAGAACATTCTCGCCATTGCTAACATGTTCTGTCATGTTTCAGCTCATTTGGTAAATCGCAGAAAAAAAATGGGAACCGATCTCCCTCAAACTCCACGCAATAGACGATTCTGGCAATGTCCAACATGTTTTTTCAGGTTTGAGCTCATTTGGTAAATCGAAGCAAAAGTTGGCAAATGAGCTGAAACTTGACTAGCCAGAATCTTCTATTACGTCGCTTTTGGGGGCAATCGGTTTCCATTTTTTTCTGCGATTTACCAAATGAGTTGAAACTTGATAGAACATGGCAATGGCCAGATTCTTCTATTGCGTCAGGTTTGGGGGCAATCGGTAAATCGAAAAAAATAGACGATTCTGGCAATGTCCAACATGTTTTCTAAGGTTTGAGCTCATTTGGTAAATCTAAGCAAAAGTTGGCAAATGAGCTGAAACTTGACTAGCGAGAATCTTCTATTACGTCGCTTTTAGGGGCAATCGGTTTCTATTTTTTTCTGCGATTTACCAAATGGGTTGAAACATGACAGAACATTTGGTTGAGGGTTGAGGGCAATCGGTTTCCAACTTTTTTTTTTTTATTTACCGATTGCCCCCAAATCCCGCACAATAGAAGATTCTCGCCATTGCTAACATGTTCTGTCATGTTTCAGCTCATTTGGTAAATCGCATAAAAAAAGATGGAAACCGATTGCCTTGAAACCCCACTCAATATAGAATTCTGGCGATATCCTACATGTTCTGTCATGTTTCAGCTCATTTGGTAAATCGCATGAAAAAGATGGAAACCGATTGCCCCCAAACCCCGCACAATAGAAGAATCTGGCGATGTCCAACATGTTCTGTCATTTTTCAGCTCATTTAGTAAATCGCATGAGAAAGATGGAAATCGATTGCCACAAACCCCGCACAATAGAAGATTCTGGCGATGTCCAACATGTTCTGTCATGTTTCAGCTCATTTGGTAAATCGCATGAAAAAGATGGAAACCGATTGCCACAATTCTGGCGATGTCCAACATGTTCTGTCATGTTTCAGCTCATTTGGTAAATCGCATGAAAAAGAAGGAAAATGGTAAATGGCACGAAAAATATGGAAACCGATTGCTACCAAACCCCGCACAATAGAACATTCTCGCCATTGCTAACATGTTCTGTCATGTTTCAGCTCATTTGGTAAATCGCAGAAAAAAAATGGGAACCGATCTCCCTCAAACTCCACGCAATAGACGATTCTGGCAATGTCCAACATGTTTTTTCAGGTTTGAGCTCATTTGGTAAATCGAAGCAAAAGTTGACAAATGAGCTGAAACTTGACTAGCCAGAATCTTCTATTACGTCGCTTTTGGGGGCAATCGGTTTCCATTTTTTTCTGCGATTTACCAAATGAGTTGAAACTTGATAGAACATGGCAATGGCCAGATTCTTCTATTGCGTCAGGTTTGGGGGCAATCGGTAAATCGAAAAAAAAAATGGAAACCGATTGCCCCCAAACCCCGCAAAATAGAAGATTCTGGCGATGTCCAACATGTTCTGTCATGTTTCAGCTAATTTGGTAAATGGCATGAAAAATATGGAAACCGATAGCCACCAAACCCCGCACAATAGAAGATTCTCGCCATTGCTAACATATTCTGTCATGTTTCAGCTCATTTGGTAAATCGCATGAAAAAGATGGAAACAGATTGCCCCCAAACCCCGCACAATAGAAGATTCTTGCTAGTCAAGTTTCAGCTCATTTACCAACTTTTGCTTCGATTTACCAAATGAACTCAAACTTGAGAAAACATGTTGGACATCGCCAGAATCGGTTTCCATTTTTTTCTGAGATTTATTAAATGAGCTAAAACATGACAAAACATGTTGGCAATGGCGAGAACTGTGCGGGGTTTGGGGGCAATCGGTTTTCATCTTTTTCATGCGATTTACCAAATGAGCTGAAACATGACAGAACATGTTGGACATCGCCAGAATCGTATATTGCGTGGGGTTTCAAGGCAATCGGTTTCCATCTTTTTCATGCGATTTACCAAATAAGCTGAAACATGACAGAACATGTTGTCAATGGCAAGAATCTTCTTATTGTGCGGGTTTTGGGGGCAATCGATAAATCAAAAAAAAAAAAGTTGGAAACCGATTGCCCTCAAACCCCGCACAATAGAAGATTCTCGCCATTGCCAACATGTTCTGTCATGTTTCAGCTTATTTGGTAAATCGCATGAAAAAGATGGAAACCGATTGCCCCCAAACCCCGCACAAAGAAGATTTTGGCGATGTCCAACATGTTCTGTCATGTTTCAGCTCATTTGGTAAATCGCAGAAAAAAATTGGAACCGATCTCCCTCAAACTCCACGCAATAGACGATTCTGGCAATGTCCAACATGTTTTCTAAGGTTTCAGCTCATTTGGTAAATCTAAGCAAAAGTTGGCAAATGAGCTGAAACTTGACTAGCGAGAATCTTCTATTACGTCGCTTTTAGGGGCAATCGGTTTCTATTTTTTTCTGCGATTTACCAAATGGGTTGAAACATGACAGAACATGTTGGACATCGCCAAAATCTTCTTTGTGCGGGGTTTGGGGGCAATCGGTCATGTTTCAGCTCATTTGGTAAATCGCATAAAAAAAGATGGAAACCGATTGCCTTGAAACCCCACTCAATATAGAATTCTGGCGATATCCTACATGTTCTGTCATGTTTCAGCTCATTTGGTAAATCGCATGAAAAAGATGGAAACCGATTGCCCCCAAACCCCGCACAATAGAAGAATCTGGCGATGTCCAACATGTTCTGTCATGTTTCAGCTAATTTGGTAAATTGCATGAAAAATATGGAAACCGATTGCCACCAAACCCCACACGATAGAAGATTCTCGCCATTGCTAACATGTTCTGTCATTTTTCAGCTCATTTAGTAAATCGCATGAGAAAGATGGAAATCGATTGCCACAAACCCCGCACAATAGAAGATTCTGGCGATGTCCAACATGTTCTGTCATGTTTCAGCTCATTTGGTAAATCGCATGAAAAAGATGGAAACCGATTGCCACAATTCTGGCGATGTCCAACATGTTCTGTCATGTTTCAGCTCATTTGGTAAATCGCATGAAAAAGAAGGAAAATGGTAAATGGCACGAAAAATATGGAAACCGATTGCTACCAAACCCCGCACAATAGAACATGACTAGCCAGAATCTTCTATTACGTCGCTTTTGGGGGCAATCGGTTTCCATTTTTTTCTGCGATTTACCAAATGAGTTGAAACTTGATAGAACATGGCAATGGCCAGATTCTTCTATTGCGTCAGGTTTGGGGGCAATCGGTAAATAGAAAAAAAAAATGGAAACCGATTGCCCCCAAACCCCGTAAAATAGAAGATTCTGGCGATGTCCAACATGTTCTGTCATGTTTCAGCTAATTTGGTAAATGGCATGAAAAATATGGAAACCGATAGCCACCAAACCCCGCACAATAGAAGATTCTTGCTAGTCAAGTTTCAGCTCATTTACCAACTTTTGCTTCGATTTACCAAATGAACTCAAACTTGAGAAAACATGTTGGACATCGCCAGAATCGGTTTCCATTTTTTTCTGAGATTTATTAAATGAGCTAAAACATGACAAAACATGTTGGCAATGGCGAGAACTGTGCGGGGTTTGGGGGCAATCGGTTTTCATCTTTTTCATGCGATTTACCAAATGAGCTGAAACATGACAGAACATGTTGGACATCGCCAGAATCGTATATTGCGTGGGGTTTCAAGGCAATCGGTTTCCATCTTTTTCATGCGATTTACCAAATAAGCTGAAACATGACAGAACATGTTGTCAATGGCAAGAATCTTCTTATTGTGCGGGTTTTGGGGGCAATCGATAAATCAAAAAAAAAAAAGTTGGAAACCGATTGCCCTCAAACCCCGCACAATAGAAGATTCTCGCCATTGCCAACATGTTCTGTCATGTTTCAGCTTATTTGGTAAATCGCATGAAAAAGATGGAAACCGATTGCCCCCAAACCCCGCACAAAGAAGATTTTGGCGATGTCCAACATGTTCTGTCATGTTTCAGCTCATTTGGTAAATCGCAGAAAAAAATTGGAACCGATCTCCCTCAAACTCCACGCAATAGACGATTCTGGCAATGTCCAACATGTTTTCTAAGGTTTGAGCTCATTTGGTAAATCTAAGCAAAAGTTGGCAAATGAGCTGAAACTTGACTAGCGAGAATCTTCTATTACGTCGCTTTTAGGGGCAATCGGTTTCTATTTTTTTCTGCGATTTACCAAATGGGTTGAAACATGACAGAACATGTTGGACATCGTCAGAATCTTCTATTGTGCGGGGTTTGAGGGCAATCGGTTTCCAACTTTTTTTTTTTATTTACCGATTGCCCCCAAATCCCGCACAATAGAAGATTCTCGCCATTGCTAACATGTTCTGTCATGTTTCAGCTCATTTGGTAAATCGCATAAAAAAAGATGGAAACCGATTGCCTTGAAACCCCACTCAATATAGAATTCTGGCGATATCCTACATGTTCTGTCATGTTTCAGCTCATTTGGTAAATCGCATGAAAAAGATGGAAACCGATTGCCCCCAAACCCCGCACAATAGAAGATTCTGGCGATGTCCAAAATGTTCTGTCATGTTTCAGCTCATTTGGTAAATCGCATGAAAAATATGGAAACCGATTGCCACCAAACCCCACACGATAGAACATGTTAGCAATGGCGAGAATCTTCTGTCATTTTTCAGCTCATTTAGTAAATCGCATGAGAAAGATGGAAATCGATTGCCACAAACCCCGCACAATAGAAGATTCTGGCGATGTCCAACATGTTCTGTCATGTTTCAGCTAATTTGGTAAATGGCATGAAAAATATGGAAACCGATTGCCACCAAACCCCGCACAATAGAAGATTCTTGCTAGTCAAGTTTCAGCTCATTTACCAACTTTTGCTTCGATTTACCAAATGAACTCAAACTTGAGAAAACATGTTGGACATCGCCAGAATCGGTTTCCATTTTTTTCTGAGATTTATTAAATGAGCTAAAACATGACAAAACATGTTGGCAATGGCGAGAACTGTGCGGGGTTTGGGGGCAATCGGTTTTCATCTTTTTCATGCGATTTACCAAATGAGCTGAAACATGACAGAACATGTTGGACATCGCCAGAATCGTATATTGCGTGGGGTTTCAAGGCAATCGGTTTCCATCTTTTTCATGCGATTTACCAAATAAGCTGAAACATGACAGAACATGTTGTCAATGGCGAGAATCTTCTTATTGTGCGGGTTTTGGGGGCAATCGATAAATCAAAAAAAAAAAAAGTTGGAAACCGATTGCCCTCAAACCCCGCACAATAGAAGATTCTCGCCATTGCCAACATGTTCTGTCATGTTTCAGCTAATTTGGTAAATCGCATGAAAAAGATGGAAACAGATTGCCCCCAAACCCCGCACAATAGAAGATTCTTGCTAGTCAAGTTTCAGCTCATTTACCAACTTTTGCTTCGATTTACCAAATGAACTCAAACTTGAGAAAACATGTTGGACATCGCCAGAATCGGTTTCCATTTTTTTCTGAGATTTATTAAATGAGCTAAAACATGACAAAACATGTTGGCAATGGCGAGAACTGTGCGGGGTTTGGGGGCAATCGGTTTTCATCTTTTTCATGCGATTTACCAAATGAGCTGAAACATGACAGAACATGTTGGACATCGCCAGAATCGTATATTGCGTGGGGTTTCAAGGCAATCGGTTTCCATCTTTTTCATGCGATTTACCAAATAAGCTGAAACATGACAGAACATGTTGTCAATGGCGAGAATCTTCTTATTGTGCGGGTTTTGGGGGCAATCGATAAATCAAAAAAAAAAAAGTTGGAAACCGATTGCCCTCAAACCCCGCACAATAGAAGATTCTCGCCATTGCCAACATGTTCTGTCATGTTTCAGCTTATTTGGTAAATCGCATGAAAAAGATGGAAACCGATTGCCCCCAAACCCCGCACAAAGAAGATTTTGGCGACGTCCAACATGTTCTGTCATGTTTCAGCTCATTTGGTAAATCGCAGAAAAAAATTGGAACCGATCTCCCTCAAACTCCACGCAATAGACGATTCTGGCAATGTCCAACATGTTTTCTAAGGTTTGAGCTCATTTGGTAAATCTAAGCAAAAGTTGGCAAATGAGCTGAAACTTGACTAGCGAGAATCTTCTATTACGTCGCTTTTAGGGGCAATCGGTTTCTATTTTTTTCTGCGATTTACCAAATGGGTTGAAACATGACAGAACATGTTGGACATCGTCAGAATCTTCTATTGTGCGGGGTTGAGGGCAATCGGTTTCCAACTTTTTTTTTTTTATTTACCGATTGCCCCCAAATCCCGCACAATAGAAGATTCTCGCCATTGCTAACATGTTCTGTCATGTTTCAGCTCATTTGGTAAATCGCATAAAAAAAGATGGAAACCGATTGCCTTGAAACCCCACTCAATATAGAATTCTGGCGATATCCTACATGTTCTGTCATGTTTCAGCTCATTTGGTAAATCGCATGAAAAAGATGGAAACCGATTGCCCCCAAACCCAGCACAATAGAAGATTCTGGCGATGTCCAAAATGTTCTGTCATGTTTCAGCTCATTTGGTAAATCGCATGAAAAATATGGAAACCGATTGCCACCAAACCCCACACGATAGAACATGTTAGCAATGGCGAGAATCTTCTGTCATTTTTCAGCTCATTTAGTAAATCGCATGAGAAAGATGGAAATCGATTGCCACAAACCCCGCACAATAGAAGATTCTGGCGATGTCCAACATGTTCTGTCATGTTTCAGCTCATTTGGTAAATCGCATGAAAAAGATGGAAACCGATTGCCACAATTCTGGCGATGTCCAACATGTTCTGTCATGTTTCAGCTCATTTGGTAAATCGCATGAAAAAGAAGGAAAATGGTAAATGGCACGAAAAATATGGAAACCGATTGCCACCAAACCCCGCACAATAGAACATTCTCGCCATTGCTAACATGTTCTGTCATGTTTCAGCTCATTTGGTAAATCGCAGAAAAAAAATGGGAACCGATCTCCCTCAAACTCCACGCAATAGACGATTCTGGCAATGTCCAACATGTTTTTTCAGGTTTGAGCTCATTTGGTAAATCGAAGCAAAAGTTGGCAAATGAGCTGAAACTTGACTAGCCAGAATCTTCTATTACGTCGCTTTTGGGGGCAATCGGTTTCCATTTTTTTCTGCGATTTACCAAATGAGTTGAAACTTGATAGAACATGGCAATGGCCAGATTCTTCTATTGCGTCAGGTTTGGGGGCAATCGGTAAATCGAAAAAAAAAATGGAAACCGATTGCCCCCAAACCCCGGAAAATAGAAGATTCTGGCGATGTCCAACATGTTCTGTCATGTTTCAGCTAATTTGGTAAATGGCATGAAAAATATGGAAACCGATTGCCATCAAACCCCGCACAATAGAAGATTCTTGCTAGTCAAGTTTCAGCTCATTTACCAACTTTTGCTTCGATTTACCAAATGAACTCAAACTTGAGAAAACATGTTGGACATCGCCAGAATCGGTTTCCATTTTTTTCTGAGATTTATTAAATGAGCTAAAACATGACAAAACATGTTGGCAATGGCGAGAACTGTGCGGGGTTTGGGGGCAATCGGTTTTCATCTTTTTCATGCGATTTACCAAATGAGCTGAAACATGACAGAACATGTTGGACATCGCCAGAATCGTATATTGCGTGGGGTTTCAAGGCAATCGGTTTCCATCTTTTTCATGCGATTTACCAAATAAGCTGAAACATGACAGAACATGTTGTCAATGGCGAGAATCTTCTTATTGTGCGGGTTTTGGGGGCAATCGATAAATCAAAAAAAAAAAAGTTGGAAACCGATTGCCCTCAAACCCCGCACAATAGAAGATTCTCGCCATTGCCAACATGTTCTGTCATGTTTCAGCTCATTTGGTAAATCGCAGAAAAAAATTGGAACCGATCTCCCTCAAACTCCACGCAATAGACGATTCTGGCAATGTCCAACATGTTTTCTAAGGTTTGAGCTCATTTGGTAAATCTAAGCAAAAGTTGGCAAATGAGCTGAAACTTGACTAGCGAGAATCTTCTATTACGTCGCTTTTAGGGGCAATCGGTTTCTATTTTTTTCTGCGATTTACCAAATGGGTTGAAACATGACAGAACATGTTGGACATCGTCAGAATCTTCTATTGTGCGGGGTTGAGGGCAATCGGTTTCCAACTTTTTTTTTTTATTTACCGATTGCCCCCAAATCCCGCACAATAGAAGATTCTCGCCATTGCTAACATGTTCTGTCATGTTTCAGCTCATTTGGTAAATCGCATAAAAAAAGATGGAAACCGATTGCCTTGAAACCCCACTCAATATAGAATTCTGGCGATATCCTACATGTTCTGTCATGTTTCAGCTCATTTGGTAAATCGCATGAAAAAGATGGAAACCGATTGCCCCCAAACCCCGCACAATAGAAGATTCTGGCGATGTCCAAAATGTTCTGTCATTTTTCAGCTCATTTGGTAAATCGCATGAAAAAGATGGAAACCGATTGCCCCCAAACCCCGCACAATAGAAGAATCTGGCGATGTCCAACATGTTCTGTCATGTTTCAGCTAATTTGGTAAATGGCATGAAAAATATGGAAACCGATTGCCACCAAACCCCACACGATAGAAGATTCTCGCCATTGCTAACATGTTCTGTCATTTTTCAGCTCATTTAGTAAATCGCATGAGAAAGATGGAAATCGATTGCCACAAACCCCGCACAATAGAAGATTCTGGCGATGTCCAACATGTTCTGTCATGTTTCAGCTCATTTGGTAAATCGCATGAAAAAGATGGAAACCGATTGCCCCCAAACCCCGCACAATAGGAGATTCTGGCGATGTCCAAAATGTTCTGTCATGTTTCAGCTAATTTGGTAAATGGCATGAAAAATATGGAAACCGATTGCCACCAAACCCCGCACAATAGAACATTCTCGCCATTGCTAACATGTTCTGTCATGTTTCAGCTCATTTGGTAAATCGCAGAAAAAAAATGGGAACCGATCTCCCTCAAACTCCACGCAATAGACGATTCGGGCAATGTCCAACATGTTTTCTCAGGTTTGAGCTCATTTGGTAAATCGAAGCAAAAGTTGGCAAATGAGCTGAAACTTGACTAGCCAGAATCTTCTATTCCGTCGCTTTTGGGGGCAATCGGTTTCCATTTTTTTCTGCGATTTACCAAATGGGTTGAAACATGACAGAACATGTTGACAAAGGCCAGAATCTTCTATTGCGTGGGGTTTCAAGGCAATCGGTTTCAATTTTTTCATGCGATTTACCAAATGAGCTGAAACATGACAGAACATGTTGGCAATGGCCAGAATCTTCTATTGCGTCAGGTTTGGGGGCAATCGGTAAATCGAAAAAAATGGAAACCGATTGCCCCCAAACACCGCACAATAGAAGATTCTGGCGATGTCCAACATGTTCTGTCATGTTTCAGCTCATTTGGTAAATCGCATGAAAAAGAAGGAAAATGGTAAATGGCACGAAAAATATGGAAACCGATTGCCACCAAACCCCGCACAATAGAACATTCTCGCCATTGCTAACATGTTCTGTCATGTTTCAGCTCATTTGGTAAATCGCAGAAAAAAAATGGGAACCGATCTCCCTCAAACTCCACGCAATAGACGATTCTGGCAATGTCCAACATGTTTTCTAAGGTTTGGTAAATCTAAGCAAAAGTTGGCAAATGAGCTGAAACTTGACTAGCCAGAATCTTCTATTACGTCGCTTTTAGGGGCAATCGGTTTCCATCTTTTTCATGCGATTTACCAAATAAGCTGAAACATGACAGAAGATTCTCGCCATTGCCAACATGTTCTATTGTGCGGAGTTTG
>JBBDGP010006026.1:0-37304 GCA_037952835.1 Lithobates septentrionalis | reverse complement strand
CCCCACGAGGACCCGAGCACCACTTGGCTCACATCTGAGGAATCCAGAGAGGGTGTGAAGAAAAGAAGTCCCCAGAGGAAGCACATGTGGAAGTGGGGTCCTTGTGACTGGGGAGCCCAGATGTCTTACATCCCGCTTGCTGCGACTCGGTCATATCTGACAACCTGTGCAGATAAGGAGTGGCCCCCTCACCCAGCAGGGACACTGACTGACCCCCACTGGACCGGCACCTGCAGGAAGGCTCTGTACCCCTGTGACCACACTTCACTGGTCCGGCGTTGTTTGGGAAATAGACTCATCCGTATGACGCTGAGCACGTGACCTCAACTTCTTTGGTGGACCATGGCGAGGCCTGTTCTGAGGGGAACCTGTCCTGTTATACCGCTGTATGGTCTTGGCCACCGTGCTGCAGCTCAGTTTCAGGGTCTTGGCAATCTTCTTATAGCCTAGGCCATCTTTATGTAGAGCAACAATTCTTTTTTTCAGATCCTCAGAGAGTTCTTTGCTATGAGGTGCCATGTTGTACTTCCAGTGACCAGTATGAGAGAGTGAGAGCGATAACACCAAATTTAACACACCTGCTCCCCATTCACACCTGAGACCTTGTAACACTAACGAGTCACATGACACCGGGGAGGGAAAATGGCTAATTGGGCCCAATTTGGAGATTTTCACTTAGGGGTGTACTGACTTTTGTTGCCAGCGGTTTAGACATTAATGGCTGTGTGTTGAGTTATTTTGAGGGGACAGCAAATTTACACTGTTATACAAGCTGTACACTCACTACTTTACATTGTAGACAAGTGTCATTTCTTCAGTGTTGTCACATGAAAAGAGAGAAGAAAAGATTTACACAAATGTCACTGAGGGGTGTACTTACTTTTGTCACATACTGTGTATATATATATATATATATATATATATATATATATATATATATATATATCTGTCCTCTAACCCAACACCACATTCATTGGTGACAAAAATCCATCAACAGGAGCAAAAATATCCTGAAAACACGAAACATTCTAATTCCTGACTCCTGAGCGCACGGCGAAATACCGAGCTGTGTGTTCCAGGTTGGGGGCTTGTCCACCAGCAGGGGCCGCCCCTAGGGGGTGTATTTCTTTTTTGTTGTTGCGGAGCCGCCGCCCCTAGGGAGTGTATTTTTTTGTTGTTGCGGAGCCGCCGCCCCTAGGGGTGTGTATTTCTTTGTTGTTGTAGCAGAGCCGCCGCCCCTAGGGGGTGTATTTCTTTGTTGTTGCGTAGCCGCCGCCCCTAGGGGGTGTATTTTGTTGTTGTTGCGGAGCCGCCGCCCCTAGGGGGTGTATTTTGTTGTTGTTGCGGAGCCGCCGCCCCTAGGGGGTGTATTTCTTTGTTGTTGCGGAGCCGCTGCCCTTAAGGGGTGTATTTTGTTCTTGTTGCGGAGTCGCCGCCCCTAGGGGGTGTGTATTTCTTTTTTGTTGTTGCGGAGCCGCCGCCCCTAGGAGGTGTATTTCTTTTTTGTTGTTGCGGAGCCGCCGCCCCTAGGGGGTGTATTTCTTGTTGTTGCAGAGCCGCCGCCCCTGGGGGGTGTATTTCTTTTTTGTTGTTGCGGAGCCGCCGCCCCTAGGAGGTGTATTTCTTTTTTGTTGTTGCGGAGCCGCCGCCCCTAGGGGGTGTATTTCTTGTTGTTGCAGAGCCGCCGCCCCTAGGGGGTGTATTTCTTTTTTGTTGTTGCGGAGCCGCCACCCCTAGGGGGTGTATTTTGTTGTTGTTGCGGAGCCGCCGCCCCTAGGGGTGTATTTTGTTCTTGTTGCGTAGCCGCCGCCCCTAGGTGGTGTATTTTGTTGTTGTTGTGAAGCCGCCGCCCCTAGGGGGTGTCTTTGTTGTTGTTGCGCAGCCACCGCCCCTAGGAGGTGTATTTCTTTTTTGTTGTTGCGGAGCCGCCTCCCCTAGGGGCTGTATTTCTTTTTTGTTGTTGCGGAGCCGCCGCCCCTAGGAGGTGTATTTCTTTTTTGTGTGGCGGAGCCGCCACCCCTAGGGGGTGTATTTTTTGTTGTTGCGGAGCCGCCACCCCTAGGGGGTGTATTTGTTGTTGTTGCGGAGCCGCCGCCCCTAGGGGGTGTATTTTGTTGTGGTTGCGGATCCGCTGCCCTAGGGGGTGTATTTTGTTGTTGTTGCGGAGCCGCCACCCCTAGGGGGGTGTATTTTGTTGTTGTTGCGAAGCCGCCGCCCCTAGGGGGTGTATTTTGTTGTTGTTGCGGAGCCGCCACCCCTAGGGGGTGTATTTGTTGTTGTTGCGGAGCCGCCGCCCCTAGGGGGTGTATTTTGTTGTGGTTGCGGATCCGCTGCCCCTAGGGGGTGTATTTTGTTGTTGTTGCGGAGCCGCCACCCCTAGGGGGGTGTATTTTGTTGTTGTTGCGAAGCCGCCGCCCCTAGGGGGTGTATTTTGTTGTTGTTGCGGAGCCGCCACCCCTAGGGGGGTGTATTTTGTTGTTGTTGCGGAGCCGCCGCCCCTAGGGGGTGTATTTTGTTCTTGTTGCGGAGCCGCCGCCCCTAGGGGGGTGTATTTTTTTGTTGTTGCGGAGCCGCCGCCCCTAGGTGGTGTATTTTGTTGTTGTTGCGAAGCCGCCGCCCCTAGGGGGGTGTTCTTTGTTGTTGTTGTGCAGCCACCGCCCCTAGGAGGTGTATTTCTTTTTTGTTGTTGCGGAGCCGCCTCCCTAGGGGGTGTATTTCTTTTTTGTTGTTGCGGAGCCGCCGCCCCTAGGAGGTGTATTTCTTTTTTGTTGTGGCGGAGCCGCCACCCCTAGGGGGTGTATTTTTGGTTGTTGCGGAGCCGCCACCCCTAGGGGGTGTATTTTTTGTTGTTGCGGAGCCGCCACCCCTAGGGGGTGTATTTTTTGTTGTCGCGGAGCCGCAGCCCCTAGGGGGTGTATTTTGTTGTTGTTGCGGAGCCGCCGCCCTAGGGGATGTATTTTGTTGTTGTTGCGGAGCCGCCACCCCTAGGGGGGTGTATTTTGTTGTTGTTGCGAAGCCGCCGCCCCTAGGGGGGTGTTCTTTGTTGTTGTTGCGGAGCCGCCGCCCCTAGGGGGTGTATTTTGTTGTTGCGGAGCCGCCGCCCCTAGGGGGTGTACTTCTTTTTTGTTGTTGCGGACCCGCCTCCCCTAGGGGGTGTATTTCTTTTTTGTTGTTGCGGAGCCGTCGCCCCTAGGGGGTGTATTTTGTTGTGGTTGCGGATCCGCCGCCCCTAGGGGGTGTATTTTGTTGTTGTTGCGGAGCCGCCGCCCCTAGGTGTATTTCTTTTTTGTTGCGGAGCCGCCGCCCCTAGGGGGTGTACTTCTTTTTTGTTGTTGCGGAGCCGCCGCCCTAGGGGGTGTATTTCTTTGTTGTTGTGGAGCCGCCGCCCCTAGGGGGTGTATTTCTTTTTTGTTGTTGCAGAGCCGCCGCCCCTAGGGGGTGTATTTTGTTGCTGTGGAGCCGCCGCCCCTAGGGGGTGTATTTTTTTGTTGTTGCGGAGCCGCCACCCCTAGGGGGTGTATTTTTTTGTTGTTGCGGAGCCGCTGCCCCTAGGGGGTGTATTTTGTTGTTGCGGAGCCGCCGCCCCTAGGGGTGTATTTTGTTGTTGTTACGGAGCCGCCGCCCCTAGGGGGTGTATTTTGTTGTTGCGGAGCCGCCGCCCCTAGGGGGTGTATTTCTTGTTGTTGTGGAGCCGCCGCCCCTAGGGGGTGTATTTCTTTATTGTTGCGGAGCCGCCGCCCCTAGGGGGTGTATTTCTTTGTTGTTGCGGAGCCGCCGCCCCTTGGGGGTGTATTTCTTTTTTGTTGTTGCAGAGCCGCCGCCCTAGGGGGTGTATTTTGTTGTTGCGGAGCCGCCGCCCCTAGGGGGTGTATTTTTTTGTTGTTGCGGAGCCGCTGCCCCTAGGGGTGTATTTTTTTGTTATTGCGGAGCCGCTGCCCCTAGGGGGTGTATTTTGTTGTTGCGGAGCCGCCGCCCCTAGGGTTGTATTTTGTTGTTGTTACGGAGCCGCCGCCCCTAGGGGGTGTAATTTTTTGTTGTTGCGGAGCCGCCGCCCCTAGGGGGTGTATTTCTTTGTTGTTGCGGAGCCGCCGCCCCTAGGGGTGTATTTTGTTGTTGTTACGGAGCCGCCGCCCCTAGGGGTGTATTTTGTTGTTGCGGAGCCGCCGCCCCTAGGCGGCGTATTTTGTTGTTGTTGCGGAGCCGCCGCCCCTAGGGGGTGTATTTTGTTGTTGTTGCGGAGCCGCCGCCCCTAGGGGGTGTATTTCCTGTTGTTGTGGAGCCGCCGCCCCTAGGGGGTGTATTTCTTTTTTGTTGTTGCGGAGCCACCGCCCCTAGGTGGTGTATTTCTTTATTGTTGCGGAGCCGCCGCCCCTAGGGGGTGTATTTTGTTGTTGTTGTTGCGGAGCCGCCTCCCCTAGGGGGTGTATTTCTTTTTTGTTGTTGCGGAGCCGCCACCCCTAGGGGTTGTATTTCTTGTTGTTGCGGAGCCGCCACCCCTAGGGGGTGTATTTTGTTGTTGTAGCGGAGCCGCCGCCCCTAGGGGGTGTATTTTGTTGTTGTTGCGGAGCCGCCGCCCCTAGGGGGTGTATTTTGTTGTTGTAACGGAGCCGCTGCACCTAGGGGGTGTATTTTGTTGTTGCGGAGCCGTCGCCCTTAGGGGGTATATTTTGTTGTTGTTGCGGAGCCGCCGCCACTAGGGGGTGTATTTATTTTTTGTTGTTGCAGAGCCACCGCCCCTAGGGGGTGTATTTCTTTGTTGTTGCGGAGCCGCCGCCCCTAGGGGGTGTATTTTGTTGTTGCGGAGCCGCCGCCCCTAGGGGGTGTATTTTGTTGTTGCGGAGCCGCCGCCCCTAGGGGGTGTATTTTGTTGTTGTTGCGGAGCCGCCGCCCCTAGGGGGTGTATTTTGTTGTTGTTGCGGAGCCGCCGCCCCTAGGGGGTGTATTTCTTGTTGTTAAGGAGCCGCCGCCCCTAGGGGGTGTATTTCTTTTTTGTTGTTGTGGAGCCACCGCCCCTAGGGGGTGTATTTCTTTATTGTTGCTGAGCCGCGCCCCTAGGGGGTGTATTTCTTTTTTGTTGTTGCGGAGCCGCCGCCCTAGGGGGTGTATTTCTTTGTCGTTGCGGAGCCGCCGCCCCTAGGGGGTGTATTTTGTTGTTGCGGAGCCGCCGCCCCTAGGGGGGTGTATTTCTTTGTTGTTGCGGAGCCGCCGCCCCTAGGGGGGTGTATTTTGTTGTTGTTGCGGAGCCGCCGCCCCTAGGCGGTGTGTATTTTGTTGTTGCAGAGTCGCCGCCCCTAGGGGGGTGTATCTTGTTGTTGTTGCGGAGCCGCCGCCCCTGGGGGGTGTATTTCTTTTTTGTTGTTGCGGAGCCACCGCCCCTAGGTGGTGTATTTCTTTATTGTTGCGGAGCCGCCGCCCCTAGGGGGTGTATTTTGTTGTTGCGGAGCAGCCGCCCTTAGGGGGTGTATTTCTTTGTTGTTGCGGAGCCGTCGCCCCTAGGGGGTGTATTTTGTTGTTGTTGCGGAGCCGCCGCCCCTAGGGGGGTGTATTTCTTTGTTGTTGCGGAGCCGCCGCCCCTAGGGGGGTGTATTTTGTTGTTGTTGCGGAGCCGCCGCCCCTAGGCGGTGTGTATTTTGTTGTTGCAGAGTCGCCGCCCCTAGGGGGGGTGTATTTTGTTGTTGTTGCGGAGCCGCCGCCCCTAGGGGGTGTATTTCTTTTTTGTTGTTGCGGAGCCACCGCCCCTAGGTGGTGTATTTCTTTATTGTTGCGGAGCCGCCGCCCCTAGGGGGTGTATTTTGCTGTTGTTGCGGAGCCGCCGTCCCTAGGGGGGTGTATTTTGTTGTTGTTGCGGAGCCGCCGTCCCTAGGGGGTGTGTATTTTGTTGTTGTTGCAGAGTCGCCGCCCCTAGGGGGTGTGTATTTTGTTGTTGTTGCGGAGCCGCCGCCCCTAGGGGGTGTGTATTTTGTTGTTGTTGCAGAGTCGCCGCCCCTAGGGGGGTGTATTTCTTTGTTGTTGCGGAGCCGCCGCCTCTAGGGGGTGTGTATTTTGTTGTTGTTGCAGAGTCGCCGCCCCTAGGGGGTGTGTATTTTGTTGTTGTTGCGGAGCCGCCGCCCCTAGGGGGTGTGTATTTTGTTGTTGTTGCAGAGTCGCCGCCCCTAGGGGGTGTGTATTTTGTTGTTGTTGCAGAGTCGCCGCCCCTAGGGGGGTGTATTTTGTTGTTGTTGCGGAGCCGCCGCCCCTAGGGGGTGTGTATTTTGTTGTTGTTGCAGAGTCGCCGCCCCTAGGGGGGGTGTATTTTGTTGTTGTTGCGGAGCCGCCGCCCCTAGGGGGTGTATTTCTTGTTGTTGTGGAGCCGCCGCCCCTAGGGGGTGTATTTCTTGTTGTTGTGGAGCCGCCGCCCCTAGGGGGTGTATTTCTTTTTTGTTGTTGCGGAGCCACCGCCCCTAGGTGGTGTATTTCTTTATTGTTGCGGAGCCGCCGCCCTTAAGGGGTGTATTTTGTTGTTGTTGCAGAGCCGCCGCCCCTAGGGGGTGTATTTTGTTGTTGTTGCGGAGCCGCCGCCCCTAGGCGGCGTATTTTGTTGTTGTTGCGGAGCCGCCCGCCCCTAGGGGGTGTATTTCTTGTTGTTGTGGAGCCGCCGCCCCTAAGGGGTGTATTTCTTTTTTGTTGTTGCGGAGCCGCCGCCCCTAGGGGGTGTATTTTGTTGTTGTTGCGGAGCCGCCGCCCCTAGGGGGTGTATTTTGTTCTTGTTGCGGAGTCGCCGCCCCTAGGGGGGGTGGATTTCTTTTTTTGTTGTTGCGAAGCCGCCGCCCCTAGGAGGTGTATTTCTTGTTGTTGCAGAGCCGCCGCCCCTAGGGGGTTATTTCTTTTTTGTTGTTGCGGAGCCGCCGCCCCTAGGGGGTGTATTTCTTGTTGTTGCAGAGCCGCCGCCCCTAGGGGGTTATTTCTTTTTTGTTGTTGCGGAGCCGCCGCCCCTAGGGGGTGTATTTTGTTGTTGTTGCGGAGCCGCCGCCCCTAGGGGGTGTATTTTGTTCTTGTTGCGGAGCCGCCGCCCCTAGGGGGGGTGTATTTTTTTGTTGTTGCGGAGCCGGCGCCCCTAGGAGGGTGTATTTTGTTGTTGTTGCGAAGATGCCGCCCCTAGGGGGGTGTTCTTTGTTGTTGTTGCGCAGCCACCGCCCCTAGGGGGTGTATTTCTTTTTTGTTGTTGCGGAGCCGCCACCCCTAGGGGGTGTATTTTTTGTTGTTGCGGAGCCGCCACCCCTAGGGGGTGTATTTTTTGTTGTCGCGGAGCCGCAGCCCCTAGGGGGTGTATTTTTTGTTGCTGCAGAGCCGCCGCCCCTAGGGGGTGTATTTTGTTGTGGTTGCGGATCCGCCGCCCCTAGGGGGTGTATTTTGTTGTTGTTGCGGAGCCGCCGCCCCTAGGGGGTGTATTTTGTTGTTGTTGCGGAGCCACCGCCCCTAGGGGGTGTATTTTGTTGTTGTTGCGGAGCCGCCACCCCTAGGGGGGTGTATTTTGTTGTTGTTGCGAAGCCGCCGCCCCTAGGGGGGTGTTATTTGTTGTTGTTGCGGAGCCGCCTCCCCTAGGGGGTGTATTTTGTTGTTGCGGAGCCGCCGCCCCTAGGGGGTGTATTTCTTTTTTGTTGTTGCGGACCCGCCTCCCCTAGGGGGTGTATTTCTTTTTTGTTGTTGCGGAGCCGCCGCCCCTAGGGGGTGTATTTTGTTGTGGTTGCGGATCCGCCGCCCCTAGGGGGTGTATTTTGTTGTTGTTGCGGAGCCGCCGCCCCTAGGAGGTGTATTTCTTTTTTGTTGCGGAGCCGCCGCCCCTAGGGGGTGTACTTCTTTTTTGTTGTTGCGGAGCCGCCGCCCCTAGGGGGTGTATTTCTTTGTTGTTGCGGAGCCGCCGCCCCTTGGGGGTGTATTTCTTTTTTGTTGTCGCAGAGCCGCCGCCCCTAGGGGGTGTATTTTGTTGTTGCGGAGCCGCCGCCCCTAGGGGGTGTATTTTTTTGTTGTTGCGGAGCCGCCGCCCCTAGGGGGTGTATTTTTTTGTTGCGGAGCCGCCGCCCCTAGGGGTGTATTTTGTTGTTGTTACGGAGCCGCCGCCCCTAGGGGGTGCATTTTTTTGTTGTTGCAGAGCCGGCACCCTAGGGGGTGTATTTCTTTGTTGTTGCGGAGCCGCCGCCCCTAGGGGTGTATTTTGTTGTTGTTACGGAGCCGCCGCCCCTAGGGGGTGTATTTTGTTGTTGTTGCGGAGCCGCCGCCCCTAGGCGGCGTATTTTGTTGTTGTTGCGGAGCCGCCGCCCCTAGGGGGTGTATTTTGTTGTTGTTGCGGAGCCGCCGCCCCTAGGGGTGTATTTCCTGTTGTTGTGGAGCCGCCGCCCCTAGAGGGTGTATTTCTTTTTTGTTGTTGCGGAGCCACCGCCCCTAGGGGGTGTATTTTGTTGTTGTTGTTGCGGAGCCGCCTCCCCTAGGGGGTGTATTTCTTTTTTGTTGTTGCGGAGCCGCCACCCCTAGGGGTTGTATTTCTTGTTGTTGCGGAGCCGCCACCCCTAGGGGGTGTATTTTGTTGTTGTGGCGGAGCCGCCCGCCCCAAGGGGTGTATTTTGTTGTTGTTGTGGAGCCGCCGCCCCTAGGGGGTGTATTTTGTTGTTGCGGAGCCGTCGCCCCTAGGGGGTATATTTTGTTGTTGTTGCGGAGCCGCCGCCACTAGGGGGTGTATTTATTTTTTGTTGTTGCGGAGCCGCCGCCCCTAGGGGGTGTATTTCTTTTTTGTTGTTGCAGAGCCGCCGCCCCTAGGGGGTGTATTTCTTTGTTGTTGTGGAGCCGCCGCCCATAGGGGGTGTATTTTGTTGTTGCGGAGCCGCCGCCCCTAGGGGGTGTATTTTGTTGTTGCGGAGCCGCCGCCCCTAGGGGGTGTATTTTGTTGTTGTTGCGGAGCCGCCGCCCCTAGGGGGTGTATTTTGTTGTTGTTGCGGAGCCGCCGCCCCTAGGGGGTGTATTTCTTGTTAAGGAGCCGCCGCCCCTAGGGGGTGTATTTCTTTTTTGTTGTTGTGGAGCCACCGCCCCTAGGGGGTGTATTTCTTTATTGTTGCTGAGCCGCCGCCCCTAGGGGGTGTATTTCTTTTTTGTTGTTGCGGAGCCGCCGCCCCTAGGGGGTGTATTTCTTTGTTGTTGCGGAGCCGCCGCCCCTAGGGGGTGTATTTTGTTGTTGTTGCGGAGCCGCCGCCCCTAGGGGGGTGTATTTCTTTGTTGTTGCGGAGCCGCCGCCCCTAGGGGGGTGTATTTTGTTGTTGTTGCAGAGCCGCCGCCCCTAGGCGGTGTGTATTTTGTTGTTGCAGAGTCGCCGCCCCTAGGGGGGGTGTATTTTGTTGTTGTTGCGGAGCCGCCGCCCCTAGGGGGTGTATTTCTTTTTTGTTGTTGCGGAGCCACCGCCCCTAGGTGGTGTATTTCTTTATTGTTGCGGAGCCGCCGCCCCTAGGGGGTGTATTTTGTTGTTGTTGCGGAGCCGACGCCCTTAGGGGGTGTATTTCTTTGTTGTTGCGGAGCCGCCGCCCCTAGGGGGTGTATTTTGTTGTTGTTGCGGAGCCGCCGCCCCTAGGGGGGTGTATTTCTTTGTTGTTGCGGAGCCGCCGCCCCTAGGGGGGTGTATTTTGTTGTTGTTGCGGAGCCGCCGCCCCTAGGGGGGTGTATTTTGTTGTTGTTGCGGAGCCGCCGCCCCTAGGGGGTGTATTTCTTTTTTGTTGTTGCGGAGCCGCCACCCCTAGGGGTTGTATTTCTTGTTGTTGCGGAGCCGCCACCCCTAGGGGGTGTATTTTGTTGTTGTGGCGGAGCCGCCGCCCCTAGGGGGTGTATTTTGTTGTTGTTGCGGAGCCGTCGCCCCTAGGGGGTATATTTTGTTGTTGTTGCGGAGCCGCCGCCCCTAGGGGGTGTATTTTGTTGTTGCGGAGCCGTCGCCCCTAGGGGGTATATTTTGTTGTTGTTGCGGAGCCGCCGCCACTAGGGGGTGTATTTATTTTTTGTTGTTGCGGAGCCGCCGCCCCTAGGGGGTGTATTTCTTTTTTGTTGTTGCAGAGCCGCCGCCCCTAGGGGGTGTATTTCTTTTTGTTGCGGAGCCGCCGCCCCTAGGGGGTGTATTTTGTTGTTGTTGTGGAGCCGCCGCCCCTAGGCGGTGTGTATTTTGTTGTTGCAGAGTCGCCGCCCCTAGGGGGGTGTATTTTGTTGTTGCGGAGCCGCCGCCCCTAGGGGGTGTATTTCTTTTATGTTGTTGCGGAGCCACCGACCCTAGGTGGTGTATTTCTTTATTGTTGCGGAGCCGCCGCCCCTAGGGGGTGTATTTTGTTGTTGTTGCGGATGCGCCGCCCTTAGGGGGTGTATTTCTTTGTTGTTGCGGAGCCGCCGCCCCTAGGGGGTGTATTTTGTTGTTGTTGCGGAGCCGCCGTCCCTAGGGGGTGTATTTCTTTGTTGTTGCGGAGCCGCCGCCCCTAGGGGGGGTGTATTTTGTTGTTGTTGCAGAGTCGCCGCCCCTAGGGGGTGTATTTTGTTATTGTTGCGGAGCCGCCGCCCCTAGGGGGTGTGTATTTTGTTGTTGTTGCAGAGTCGCCGCCCCTAGGGGGAGTGTATTTTGTTGTTGTTGCGGAGCAGCCGCCCCTAGGGGGTGTGTATTTTGTTGTTGTTGCAGAGTCGCCGCCCCTAGGGGGGGTGTATTTTGTTGTTGTTGCGGAGCCGCCGCCCCTAGGGGGTGTATTTTGTTGTTGCGGAGCCGTCGCCCCTAGGGGGTATATTTTGTTGTTGTTGCGGAGCCGCCGCCACTAGGGGGTGTATTTATTTTTTGTTGTTGCGGAGCCGCCGCCCCTAGGGGGTGTATTTCTTTTTTGTTGTTGCAGAGCCGCCGCCCCTAGGGGGTGTATTTCTTTTTTGTTGCGGAGCCGCCGCCCCTAGGGGGTGTATTTTGTTGTTGTTGTGGAGCCGCCGCCCCTAGGCGGTGTGTATTTTGTTGTTGCAGAGTCGCCGCCCCTAGGGGGGGTGTATTTTGTTGTTGCGGAGCCGCCGCCCCTAGGGGGTGTATTTCTTTTATGTTGTTGCGGAGCCACCGACCCTAGGTGGTGTATTTCTTTATTGTTGCGGAGCCGCCGCCCCTAGGGGGTGTATTTTGTTGTTGTTGCGGATGCGCCGCCCTTAGGGGGTGTATTTCTTTGTTGTTGCGGAGCGCCGCCCCTAGGGGGTGTATTTTGTTGTTGTTGCGGAGCCGCCGTCCCTAGGGGGTGTATTTCTTTGTTGTTGCGGAGCCGCCGCCCCTAGGGGGGGTGTATTTTGTTGTTGTTGCAGAGTCGCCGCCCCTAGGGGGTGTATTTTGTTATTGTTGCGGAGCCGCCGCCCCTAGGGGGTGTGTATTTTGTTGTTGTTGCAGAGTCGCCGCCCCTAGGGGGAGTGTATTTTGTTGTTGTTGCGGAGCAGCCGCCCCTAGGGGGTGTGTATTTTGTTGTTGTTGCAGAGTCGCCGCCCCTAGGGGGGGTGTATTTTGTTGTTGTTGCGGAGCCACCGCCCCTAGGTGGTGTATTTCTTTATTGTTGCGGAGCCGCCGCCCTTAGGGGGTGTATTTCTTTGTTGTTGCGGAGCCGCCGCCCCTAGGGGGTGTATTTCTTTGTTGTTGTTGCGGAGCCGCCGTCCCTAGGGGTGTATTTCTTTGTTGTTGCGGAGCCGCCGCCCCTAGGGGGGGGTGTATTTTGTTGTTGTTGCAGAGTCGCCGCCCCTAGGGGGTGTGTATTTTGTTGTTGTTGCAGAGTCGCCGCCCCTAGGGGGTGTGTATTTTGTTGTTGTTGCGGAGCCGCCGCCGCCCCTAGGGGGGGTGTATTTTGTTGTTGTTGCAGAGTCGCCGCCCCTAGGGGGGGTGTATTTTGTTGTTGTTGCAGAGTCGCCGCCTCTAGGGGGGGTGTATTTTGTTGTTGTTGCAGAGTCGCCGCCCCTAGGGGGTGTGTATTTTGTTGTTGTTGCGGAGTCGCCGCCCCTAGGGGGGGTGTATTTTGTTGTTGTTGCGGAGCCGCCGCCCCTAGGGGGTGTGTATTTTGTTGTTGTTGCAGAGTCGCCGCCCCTAGGGGGGGTGTATTTTGTTGTTGTTGCGGAGCCGCCGCCCCTAGGGGGTGTGTATTTTGTTGTTGTTGCAGAGTCGCCGCCCCTAGGGGGGGTGTATTTTGTTGTTGTTGCGGAGCCTAGCATCCTGCCCCTTCAGGTGGTACAATCACATCTGTCTGTTAGGATCTGAAGACCTGGCTGTGTCCGCCTGGAGGGGGGATTATGGTGTGTGGGGGAGGGGGGATTATGGTATGGGGTGGAGGGGGGATTATGGTGTGGGGGGGAGGGGGGATTATGGTGTGGGGGGAGGGGGGATTATGGTGGGGGGTGGGGGGATTATGGTGTGGGGGGGTGGAGGGGGAGATTATGGTGTGGAGGGAGGGTGGGATTATGGTGTGGGGGGGGATTATGATGTGGGGGGAAGGGGATTATGATGTGGGGGGAGGGGGGATTATGGTGTGGGGGGATTATGGTGTGTGGGGTGGAGGGGGGATTATGGTGTGGGGGGAGGGGGGATTATGGTGTAGGGGGATTATGGTGTGGGGTGAGGGGGATTATGGTGTGTGGGGTGGAGGGGGGATTATGGTGTGGGGGGAGGGGGGATTATGGTGTGGGGGGATTATGGTGTGGGGTGAGGGGGATTATGGTGTGTGGGGTGGAGGGGGGATTATGGTGTGGGGTGAGGGGGGTTATGGTGTGGGGGAGGGGGGATTATGGTGTGGGGTGAGGGGGATTATGGTGTGTGGGGTGGAGGGGGGATTATGGTGTGGGGAGAGGGGGGATTATGGTGTGGGGGGATTATGGTGTGGGGTGAGGGGGATTATGGTGTGTGGGGTGGAGGGGGATTATGGTGTGGGGGAGGGGGGATTATGGTGTGGGGGAAGAGGGTATTATGGTGTGGGGGGAGGGGGGGATTATGGTGTGGGGGGGAGGGGGGATATGGTGTGGGGAGGGGGGATTATGGTGTGGGGGGAGGGGGGATTATGGTGTGGGGGTGTTTTTCAGGGGTTGGGTTTGGCCCCTTAGTTCCAGTGAAGGGAACTCTTAAGGCGTCAGCATACCAAGACATTTTGGACAATTTCATGCTCCCAACTTTGTGGGAGGAGTTTGGGGACGGCCCCTTCCTGTTCTAACATGACTGCCCACCAGTGCACAAAGCAAGGTCCATAAAGACATGGATGAGCGAGTTTGTGGTGGAGGAACTTGACTGGCCTGCACAGAGTCCTGACCTCAACCCCATAGAACACCTTCAGGATGAATTAGAGCAGAGACTGCAAGCCAGGCCTTCTCATCCAGCATCAGCGCCTGACCTCACAAATGAATGCTCTTCTGGAAGAATGGTCAAACATTCCCATAGACACCCTCCTAAACCTTGTGGACGGCCTTCTCAGAAGAGGTGAAGCTGTTATAGCTGCAAAGGGCGGGGCCAACTCAATATTGAACCCTCCGGACTAAGACTGGGATGTCATTAAAGGTCATGTGTGTGTAAAGGCAGGCGTCCCAATAATATAGTGTACAAAGGAATAATCTGATTGGACAATCCTGCAGTCCCATAGATACATAAGAACTATCTGATTGGACACTCCTGTAGACACATCATATGACCTCACCTGGGGTGGCAATTTGGACTCTTCTCCCTTTTAGCAGTTTCTGAACTCTCTGAAGCTGGATCTCGTTCTCCTGAAGTTGCTGAGCGTTCTCTATGTACTGACACGCTGCAGAAACCGCCTGAAGAGCGCCTGTGAGAGAAGGAATATTATTCTAGTTGTCTTCTGGATGGGGTGGAGGAGGCCTTATGAGGGGAGTGGGGCCAACAGGGGCACAGCGGGTAACAGCCGGAACACCAACCATGATCAGGAGGAGCTAAACATACCAGAGCACAACAAAGACACAGCGAGGAGGAATGTCCTACAAAGACACAGCGAGGAGGATCTCCTACAAAGACACAGGGAGGAGGATGTCCTACAAAGACACAGCGAGGAGGATCTCCTACAAAGACACAGGGAGGAGGATGTCCTACAAAGACACAGCAAGGAGGATGTCCTACAAAGACACAGCGAGGAGGATGTCCTACAAAGACACAGCGAGGAGGATGTCCTACAAAGACACAGAGAGGAGGATGTCCTACAAAGACACAGCGAGGAGGATGTCCTACAAAGACACAGAGAGGAGGATGTCCTACAAAGACAAAGCGAGGAGGATGTCCTACAAAGACACAGCGAGGAGGATGTCCTACAAAGGACACAGCGAGGAGGATGTCCTACAAAGACACAGAGAGGAGGATGTCCTACAAAGACACAGCGAGGAGGATGTCCTACAAAGACACAGCGAGGATGTCCTACAAAGACACAGGGAGGAGGATGTCCTACAAAGGACACAGCGAGGAGGATGTCCTACAAAGACACAGAGAGGAGGATGTCCTACAAAGACACAGCGAGGAGGATCTCCTACAAAGACACAGGGAGGAGGATGTCCTACAAAGACACAGAGAGGAGGATGTCCTACAAAGACACAGCGAGGAGGATGTCCTACAAAGACACAGCAAGGAGGATGTCCTACAAAGACACAGCGAGGAGGATGTCCTACAAAGACACAGCGAGGAGGATGTCCTACAAAGACACAGAGAGGAGGATGTCCTACAAAGACACAGCGAGGAGGATGTCCTACAAAGACACAGAGAGGAGGATGTCCTACAAAGACAAAGCGAGGAGGATGTCCTACAAAGACACAGCGAGGAGGATGTCCTACAAAGACACAGCGAGGAGGATGTCCTACAAAGACACAGCGAGGAGGATGTCCTACAAAGACACAGAGAGGAGGATGTCCTACAAAGACAAAGCGAGGAGGATGTCCTACAAAGACACAGCGAGGAGGATGTCCTACAAAGACACAGCGAGGAGGATGTCCTACAAAGACACAGCGAGGATGTCCTACAAAGACACAGCGAGGAGGATGTCCTACAAAGACACAGCGAGGATGTCCTACAAAGACACAGCGAGGAGGATGTCCTACAAAGACACAGCGAGGAGGATGTCCTACAAAGACACAGCGAGGAGGATGTCCTACAAAGACACAGCAAGGGTGTCCTACAAAGACACAGCGAGGAGGATGTCCTACAAAGACACAGCGAGGAGGATGTCCTACAAAGATACAGAGAGGAGGATGTCCTACAAAGACACAGCGAGGAGGATGTCCTACAAAGACACAGCAAGGGTGTCCTACAAAGACACAGCAAGGGTGTCCTACAAAGACACAGCGAGGAGGATGTCCTACAAAGACACAGCAAGGGTGTCCTACAAAGACACAGGGAGGAGGATGTCCTACAAAGACACAGGGAGGAGGATGTCCTACAAAGACACAGTGAGGAGGATGTCCTACAAAGACACAGCAAGGGTGTCCTACAAAGACACAGCGAGGAGGATGCCCTACAAAGACACAGAGAGGAGGATGTCCTACAAAGGACACAGTGAGGAGGATGTCCTACAAAGACACAGCAAGGGTGTCCTACAAAGACACAGCGAGGAGGATGTCCTACAAAGACACAGCAAGGGTGTCCTACAAAGACACAGGGAGGAGGATGTCCTACAAAGACACAGGGAGGAGGATGTCCTACAAAGACACAGTGAGGAGGATGTCCTACAAAGACACAGCAAGGGTGTCCTACAAAGACACAGCGAGGAGGATGCCCTACAAAGACACAGAGAGGAGGATGTCCTACAAAGACACAGTGAGGAGGATGTCCTACAAAGACACAGCAAGGGTGTCCTACAAAGACACAGCGAGGAGGATGTCCTACAAAGACACAGCAAGGGTGTCCTACAAAGACACAGCGAGGAGGATGCCCTACAAAGACACAGCGAGCAGGATGTCCTACAAAGATAAAAGTGAGGAGGCTGTCCTACAAAGACACAGAGAGGAGGATGTCCTACAAAGACACAGCGAAGAGGATGTCCTACAAAGACACAGCGAGGAGGATGTCCTACAAAGACACAGCGAGGAGGATGTCCTACAAAGACACAGCGAGGAGGATGTCCTACAAAGACACAGCGAGGAGGATGTCCTACAAAGACACAGAGAGGAGGATGTCCTACAAAGACACAGCGAGGATGTCCTACAAAGACACAGCGAGGAGGATGTCCTACAAAGACACAGAGAGGAGGATGTCCTACAAAGACACAGAGAGGAGGATGTCCTACAAAGATAAAAGTGAAGAGGATGTCCTACAAAGACACAGAGAGGGTATCCTACAAAGACACAGCAAGGAGGGTGTCCTAAAAAGACACCGCGTGGGTGTCCTACAAAGACACAGCGAGGATGTCCTACAAAGACACAGCAAGGATGTCCTACAAAGACACAGCAAGGAGGATGTCCTACAAAGACACAGCAAGGAGGATGTCCTACAAAGACACTGCGAGGATGTCCTACAAAGACACAGCGAGGAGGATGTCCTACAAAGACACAGAGAGGAGGATGTCCTACAAAGACACAGAGAGGAGGATGTCCTACAAAGACACAGTGAGGAGGATGTCCTACAAAGACACAGCAAGGAGGATGTCCTACAAAGACACAGCAAGGAGGATGTCCTACAAAGACACAGTGAGGAGGATGTCCTACAAAGATACAGAGAGGAGGATGTCCTACAAAGACACAGCGAGGAGGATGTCCTACAAAGACACAGTGAGGAGGATGTCCTACAAAGACACAGCAAGGGTGTCCTACAAAGACACAGCGAGGAGGATGCCCTACAAAGACACAGCGAGCAGGATGTCCTACAAAGATAAAGTGAGGAGGCTGTCCTACAAAGACACAGAGAGGAGGATGTCCTACAAAGACACAGCGAGGAGGATGTTCTACAAAGACACAGCGAGGAGGATGTCCTACAAAGACACAGCGAGGAGGATGTCCTACAAAGACACAGCGAGGAGGATGTTCTACAAAGACACAGAGAGGAGGATGTCCTACAAAGACACAGCGAGGATGTCCTATAAAGACACAGCGAGGAGGATGTCCTACAAAGACACAGAGAGGAGGATGTCCTACAAAGATAAAAGTGAAGAGGATGTCCTACAAAGACACAGCAAGGAGGGTGTCCTAAAAAAGACACCGCGTGGGTGTCCTACAAAGACACAGCGAGGATGTCCTACAAAGACACAGCAAGGATGTCCTACAAAGACACAGCAAGGAGGATGTCCTACAACGACACAGAGAGGAGGATGGTCCTACAAAGACACAGCAAGGAGGATGTCCTACAAAGACACAGCAAGGAGGATGTCCTACAAAGACACTGCGAGGATGTCCTACAAAGACACAGCGAGGAGGAAGTCCTACAAAGACACAGAGAGGAGGATGTCCTACAAAGACACAGCGAGGAGGAAGTCCTACAAAGACACAGCGAGGAGGATGTCCTACAAAGACACAGCGAGGAGGAAGTCCTACAAAGACACAGCGAGGAGGATGTCCTACAAAGACACAGTGAGGAGGATGTCCTACAAAGACACAGAGAGGGTATCCTACAAAGACACAGAGAGGAGGATGTCCTACAAAGACACAGAGAGGAGGATGTCCTACAAAGACACAGCGAGGATGTCCTATGAAGATCTCAGGAATGGTTGGAGATCTGTCATGGTTGGTGGGCTGACTGGTTTCTATGGAGGGTAATGCAGGCGAGGAGGTCAGTCTGGGTACCTCTAGAACCTGGGAGACGTGTCAGAGCTTTGCTGATGCAGAATGTCCTGGACCTGGAGGGTAATGAAGGTACATGGGGGGAGGTGCACATAGATAGTATGACCAGGATGTACTCACCATTCAGCTGTACAAACTCTGTACTTCCAGGAAAATTATTCCCAACCAGATCTGTCAGATAATGCCGATATCTGCAAACAAGACATCAGAGGAGAAGAGCAATGTGTGAGGTAAAGAGCAGAGTGGTGGGGGGGTGGACAGAAAGATCAATGGCGGAGCAGAAAAGAGCGTGAGAAAAAAAACTGGGACAGAGAGAGGAGAAAGGGGTGACATGGAGAAGAAGGGAGAGGAGAGAGGGGTGACACGCAGAAGAAGGGAGAGGAGAAAGGGGTGACACGCAGAAGAAGGGAGAGGAGAAAGGGGTGACACGGGGAAGGGAGAGGAGAAAGGGGAGACACGGAGAAGAAGGGAGAGGAGAGAGTGGTGACACGGGGAAGGGAGAGGAGAGAGGGGTGACAGGGGGAAGAAGGGAGAGGAGAAAGGGGTGAAACAGGGAAGAAGGGAGAGGAGAAAGGGGTGACACGGAGAAGAAGGGAGAGGAGAAAGGGGAGACACGGAGAAGAAGGGAGAGGAGAGAGTGGTGACACGGGGAAGGGAGAGGAGAGAGGGGTGACAGGGGGAAGAAGGGAGAGGAGAAAGGGGTGAAACAGGGAAGAAGGGAGAGGAGAAAGGGGTGACACGGGGAAGAAGGGAGATGAGAAAGGGGTGACACGGAGAAGGGAGAGGAGAAAGGGGTGACACGGGGAAGAAGGGAGAGGAGAAAGGGGTGACACGGGGAAGAAGGGAGAGGAGAAAGGGGTGAAACAGGGAAGAAGGGAGAGGAGAAAGGGGTGACACGGGGAAGAAGGGAGAGGATAAAGGGGTGACACGGGGAAGAAGGGAGAGGAGAAAGGGGTGACACGGGGAAGAAGGGAGAGGAGAGAGGGGTGACACGGGGAAGAAGGGAGAGGAGAAAGGGGTGAAACAGGGAAGAAGGGAGAGGAGAAAGGGGTGACACGGGGAAGAAGGGAGATGAGAAAGGGGTGACACGGAGAAGGGAGAGGAGAAAGGGGTGACACGGAGAAGGGAGATGAGAAAGGGGTGACACGGAGAAGGGAGAGGAGAAAGGGGTGACACGGAGAAGGGAGAGGAGAAAGGGGTGACACGGGGAAGAAGGGAGAGGAGAAAGGGGTGACACGGGGAAGAAGGGAGAGGAGAAAGGGGTGAAACAGGGAAGAAGGGAGAGGAGAAAGGGGTGACACGGGGAAGAAGGGAGAGGAGAAAGGGGTGACACGGGGAAGAAGGGAGAGGATAAAGGGGTGACACGGGGAAGAAGGGAGAGGAGAAAGGGGTGACACGGGGAAGAAGGGAGAGGAGAGAGGGGTGACACGGGGAAGAAGGGAGAGGAGAGAGGGGTGACACGGGGAAGAAGGGAGAGGAGAGAGGGGTGACACGGGGAAGAAGGGAGATGAGAAAGGGGTGACACAGAGAAGGGAGAGGAGAAAGGGGTGACACGGGGAAGAAGGGAGAGGAGAGAGGGGTGACACGGGGAAGAAGGGAGAGGAGAAAGGGGTGACACGGGGAAGAAGGGAGAGGAGAGAGGGGTGACACGGGGAAGAAGGGAGAGGAGAGAGGGGTGACACGGGGAAGAAGGGAGAGGAGAGAGGGGTGACACGGGGAAGAAGGGAGAGGAGAAAGAGGTGACACGGGGAAGAAGGGAGAGGAGAAAGGGGTGACACGGGGAAGAAGGGAGATGAGAGAGGGGTGACACGGGGAAGAAGGGAGATGAGTGACACGGAGAAGAAGGGAGAGGAGAAAGGGGTGAAACGGAGAAGAAGGGAGAGGAGAAAGGGGTGACACGGGGAAGAAGGGAGAGGAGAGAGGGGTGACACGGGGAAGAAGGGAGAGGGGTGACACGGGGAAGAAGGGAGAGGAGAGAGGGGTGACACGGGGAAGAAGGGAGAGGAGAAAGGGGTGACACGGGGAAGAAGGGAGAGGAGAGAGGGGTGACACGGAGAAGAAGGGAGAGGAGAGAGGGGTGACACAGGGAAGAAGGGAGAGGAGAAAGGGGTGACACGGGGAAGAAGGGAGAGGAGAAAGGGGTGAAACTGAGAAGAAGGGAGAGGAGAAAGGGGTGACACGGGGAAGAAGGGAGAGGAGAAAGGGGTGACACAGAGAAGAAGGGGGAGGAGAGAGGGGTGACACGGGGAAGAAGGGAGAGGAGAAAGGGGTGACACGGGGAAGAAGGGAGAGGAGAAAGGGGTGACACGGGGAAGGGAGAGGAGAAAGGGGTGACACAGGGAAGAAGGGAGAGGAGAAAGGGGTGACACGGAGAAGAAGGGAGAGGAGAAAGGGGTGACACGGAGAAAAAGGGAGAGGAGAGAGGGGTGACACGGGGAAGAAGGGAGAGGAGAGAGGGGTGACATGGAGAAGAAGGGAGAGGAGAGAGGGGTGACACGGGGAAGGGAGAGGAGAGAGGGGTGACACGGAGAAGAAGGGAGAGGAGAGAGGGGTGACACGGGGAAGAAGGGAGATGAGTGACACGGAGAAGAAGGGAGAGGAGAAAGGGGTGAAACGGAGAAGAAGGGAGAGGAGAAAGGGGTGACACGGGGAAGAAGGGAGAGGAGAGAGGGGTGACACGGGGAAGAAGGGAGAGGAGAAAGGGGTGACACGGGGAAGAAGGGAGAGGAGAGAGGGGTGACACGGAGAAGAAGGGAGAGGAGAGAGGGGTGACACAGGGAAGAAGGGAGAGGAGAAAGGGGTGACACGGGGAAGAAGGGAGAGGAGAAAGGGGTGAAACTGAGAAGAAGGGAGAGGAGAAAGGGGTGACACGGGGAAGAAGGGAGAGGAGAAAGGGGTGACACAGAGAAGAAGGGGGAGGAGAGAGGGGTGACACGGGGAAGAAGGGAGAGGAGAAAGGGGTGACACGGGGAAGAAGGGAGAGGAGAAAGGGGTGACACGGGGAAGGGAGAGGAGAAAGGGGTGACACAGGGAAGAAGGGAGAGGAGAAAGGGGTGACACGGAGAAGAAGGGAGAGGAGAAAGGGGTGACACGGAGAAAAAGGGAGAGGAGAGAGGGGTGACACGGGGAAGAAGGGAGAGGAGAGAGGGGTGACATGGAGAAGAAGGGAGAGGAGAGAGGGGTGACACGGGGAAGGGAGAGGAGAGAGGGGTGACACGGAGAAGAAGGGAGAGGAGAGAGGGGTGACACGGGGAAGAAGGGAGAGGAGAGAGGGGTGACACAGAGAAGAAGGGAGAGGAGAGAGGGGTGACATGGAGAAGAAGGGAGAGGAGAGAGGGGTGACACGGGGAAGGGAGAGGAGAGAGGGGTGACACAGAGAAGAAGGGAGAGGAGAGAGGGGTGACACGGGGAAGGGAGAGGAGAGAGGGGTGACACGGGGAAGAAGGGAGAGGAGAGAGGGGTGACATGGAGAAGAAGGGAGATGAGAGAGGGGTGACACGGGGAAGAAGGGAGAGGAGAAAGGGGTGGCACGGAGAAGAAGGGAGAGGAGAAAGGGGTGACACGGGGAAGAAGGGGGAGGAGAAAGGGGTGACACGGAGAAGAAGGGAGAGGAGAAAGGGGTGACACGGGGAAGAAGGGAGAGGAGAAAGGGGTGACATGGAGAAGAAGGGAGATGAGAAAGGGGTGACACGGGGAAGAAGGGAGAGGAGAAAGGGGTGACACGGAGAAGAAGGGAGATGAGAGAGGGGTGACACGGGGAAGAAGGGAGAGGAGAAAGGGGTGGCACGGAGAAGAAGGGAGAGGAGAAAGGGGTGACACGGGGAAGAAGGGAGAGGAGAAAGGGGTGACACGGGGAAGAAGGGAGAGGAGAAAGGGGTGACATGGAGAAGAAGGGAGATGAGAGAGGGGTGACACGGGGAAGAAGGGAGAGGAGAGAGAGGTGACATGGAGAAGAAGGGAGAGGAGAGAGGGGTGACACGGGGAAGAAGGGAGAGGAGAGAGGGGTGACACGGGGAAGAAGGGAGAGGAGTGACACGGGGAAGAAGGGAGAGGAGAAAGGGGTGACATGGAGAAGAAGGGAGATGAGAGAGGGGTGACACGGGGAAGAAGGGAGAGGAGAGAGAGGTGACATGGAGAAGAAGGGAGAGGAGAAAGGGGTGAGACGGAGAAGAAGGGAGATGAGAGAGGGGTGACACGGAGAAGAAGGGAGATGAGAGAGGGGTGACACGGAGAAGGGAGAGGAGAGAGGGGTGACACGGGGAAGAAGGGAGAGGAGAGAGGGGTGACACGGAGAAGAAGAGAGAGGAGAAAGGGGTGACACGGGGAAGAAGGGAGAGGAGAAAGGGGTGACACGGGGAAGAAGGGAGAGGAGAAAGGGGTGACACGGGGAAGGCAGAGGAGAGAGGGGTGACACGGGGAAGAAGGGAGAGGAGAAAGGGGTGACACGGGGAAGGGAGAGGAGAGAGGGGTGACACGGGGAAGGAAGAGGAGAGAGGGGTGACACGGGGAAGAAGGGAGAGGAGAAAGGGGTGACACGGGGAAGGCAGAGGAGAGAGGGGTGACACGGGGAAGAAGGGAGAGGAGAAAGGGGTGACACGGGGAAGAAGGGAGAGGAGAAAGGGGTGACATGGAGAAGAAGGGAGAGGAGAGAGGGGTGACACGGGGAAGGGAGAGGAGAAAGGGGTGACACGGGGAAGAAGGGAGAGGAGAGAGGGGTGACACGGGGAAGAAGGGAGAGGAGAAAGGGGTGACGCGGGGAAGGGAGAGGAGTGACACGGGGAAGAAGGGAGAGGAGAGAGGGGTGACACGGGGAAGAAGGGAGAGGAGAAAGGAGTGACACGGAGAAGAAGGGAGAGGAGGGAGGGGTGACACGGGGAAGAAGGGAGAGGAGAAAGGGGTGACATGGGGAAGAAGGGAGAGGAGAAAGGGGTGACATGGAGAAGAAGGGAGAGGAGAGAGGGGTGACACGGGGAAGGGAGAGGAGAAAGGGGTGACACGGGGAAGAAGGGAGAGGAGAAAGGGGTGACACGGAGAAGAAGGGAGAGGAGAAAGGGGTGACATGGAGAAGAAGGGAGAGGAGAGAGGGGTGACACGGGGAAGAAGGGAGAGGAGAGAGGGGTGACACGGGGAAGAAGGGAGAGGAGAAAGGGGTGACACAGAGAAGAAGGGGGAGGAGAGAGGGGTGACACGGGGAAGAAGGGAGAGGAGAAAGGGGTGACACGGGGAAGAAGGGAGAGGAGAAAGGGGTGACACGGGGAAGGGAGAGGAGAAAGGGGTGACACAGGGAAGAAGGGAGAGGAGAAAGGGGTGACACGGAGAAGAAGGGAGAGGAGAAAGGGGTGACACGGAGAAAAAGGGAGAGGAGAGAGGGGTGACACGGGGAAGAAGGGAGAGGAGAGAGGGGTGACACAGGGAAGGGAGAGGAGAGAGGGGTGACACGGAGAAGGGAGAGGAGAGAGGGGTGACACGGAGAAGAAGGGAGAGGAGAAAGGGGTGACACGGAGAAAAAGGGAGAGGAGAGAGGGGTGACATGGAGAAGAAGGGAGAGGAGAGAGGGGTGACACAGGGAAGGGAGAGGAGAGAGGGGTGACACAGAGAAGAAGGGAGAGGAGAGAGGGGTGACACGGGGAAGAAGGGAGAGGAGAGAGGGGTGACAAAGAGAAGAAGGGAGAGGAGAGAGGGGTGACATGGAGAAGAAGGGAGAGGAGAGAGGGGTGACATGGAGAAGAAGGGAGAGGAGAGAGGGGTGACACGGAGAAGAAGGGAGAGGAGAAAGGGGTGACACGGAGAAAAAGGGAGAGGAGAGAGGGGTGACACGGAGAAGAAGGGAGAGGAGAGAGGGGTGACATGGAGAAGAAGGGAGAGGAGAGAGGGGTGACACGGAGAAGAAGGGAGAGGAGAAAGGGGTGACACAGAGAAGAAGGGAGAGGAGAAAGGGGTGACACGGAGAAGAAGGGAGAGGAGAAAGGGGTGACACGGAGAAAAAGGGAGAGGAGAGAGGGGTGACATGGAGAAGAAGGGAGAGGAGAGAGGGGTGACACAGGGAAGGGAGAGGAGAGAGGGGTGACACGGAGAAGAAGGGAGAGGAGAGAGGGGTGACACGGGGAAGAAGGGAGAGGAGAGAGGGGTGACAAAGAGAAGAAGGGAGAGGAGAGAGGGGTGACATGGAGAAGAAGGGAGAGGAGAGAGGGGTGACACGGGGAAGGGAGAGGAGAGAGGGGTGACACAGAGAAGAAGGGAGAGGAGAGAGGGGTGACACGGGGAAGGGAGAGGAGAGAGGGGTGACACGGGGAAGAAGGGAGAGGAGAGAGGGGTGACATGGAGAAGAAGGGAGATGAGAGAGGGGTGACACGGGGAAGAAGGGAGAGGAGAAAGGGGTGGCACGGAGAAGAAGGGAGAGGAGAAAGGGGTGACACGGGGAAGAAGGGAGAGGAGAAAGGGGTGACACGGAGAAGAAGGGAGAGGAGAAAGGGGTGACACGGGGAAGAAGGGAGAGGAGAAAGGGGTGACATGGAGAAGAAGGGAGATGAGAGAGGGGTGACACGGGGAAGAAGGGAGAGGAGAAAGGGGTGACACGGAGAAGAAGGGAGATGAGAGAGGGGTGACACGGGGAAGAAGGGAGAGGAGAAAAGGGTGACACGGGGAAGAAGGGAGAGGAGAAAGGGGTGACACGGGGAAGAAGGGAGAGGAGAAAGGGGTGACATGGAGAAGAAGGGAGAGGAGAGAGAGGTGACACGGAGAAGAAGGGAGAGGAGAGAGGGGTGACACGGGGAAGAAGGGAGAGGAGAGAGGGGTGACACGGGGAAGAAGGGAGAGGAGTGACATGGGGAAGAAGGGAGAGGAGAGAGGGGTGAGACGGAGAAGAAGGGAGATGAGAGAGGGGTGACACGGAGAAGAAGGGAGATGAGAGAGGGGTGACACGGAGAAGGGAGAGGAGAGAGGGGTGACACGGGGAAGAAGGGAGAGGAGAGAGGGGTGACACGGAGAAGAAGAGAGAGGAGAAAGGGGTGACACGGGGAAGAAGGGAGAGGAGAAAGGGGTGACACGGGGAAGAAGGGAGAGGAGAAAGGGGTGACACGGGGAAGGCAGAGGAGAGAGGGGTGACACGGGGAAGAAGGGAGAGGAGAAAGGGGTGACACGGGGAAGAAGGGAGAGGAGAAAGGGGTGACATGGAGAAGAAGGGAGAGGAGAGAGGGGTGACACGGGGAAGGGAGAGGAGAAAGGGGTGACACGGGGAAGAAGGGAGAGGAGAGAGGGGTGACACGGGGAAGAAGGGAGAGGAGAAAGGGGTGACGCGGGGAAGGGAGAGGAGTGACACGGGGAAGAAGGGAGAGGAGAGAGGGGTGACACGGGGAAGAAGGGAGAGGAGAAAGGAGTGACACGGAGAAGAAGGGAGAGGAGGGAGGGGTGACACGGGGAAGAAGGGAGAGGAGAAAGGGGTGACACGGGGAAGAAGGGAGAGGAGAAAGGGGTGACATGGAGAAGAAGGGAGAGGAGAGAGGGGTGACACGGGGAAGGGAGAGGAGAAAGGGGTGACACGGGGAAGAAGGGAGAGGAGAGAGGGGTGACACGGGGAAGAAGGGAGAGGAGAGAGGGGTGACACGGGGAAGAAGGGAGAGGAGAAAGGGGTGACACGGAGAAGAAGGGAGAGGAGAAAGGGGTGACATGGAGAAGAAGGGAGAGGAGAGAGGGGTGA
This sequence comes from Lithobates septentrionalis, assembly GCA_037952835.1. Lineage (NCBI taxonomy): Eukaryota > Metazoa > Chordata > Amphibia > Anura > Ranidae > Lithobates > Lithobates septentrionalis. The sequence goes on along the minus strand of JBBDGP010006026.1, from coordinate 11,863 downwards.
CACGGGGAAGGGAGAGGAGAAAGGGGTGACACGGGGAAGAAGGGAGAGGAGAGAGGGGTGACACGGGGAAGAAGGGAGAGGAGAGAGGGGTGACACAGGGAAGAAGGGAGAGGATAAAGGGGTGATACGGGGAAGAAGGGAGAGGAGAAAGGGGTGACACAGAGAAGAAGGGAGAGGAGAGAGGGGTGACACAGAGAAGAAGGGAGAGGAGAGAGGGGTGACACAGAGAAGAAGGGAGAGGAGAGAGGGGTGACATGGAGAAGAAGGGAGAGGAGAGAGGGGTGATACGGGGAAGGGAGAGGAGAGAGGGGTGACACGGGGAAGAAGGGAGAGGAGAGAGGGGTGACACGGAGAAGAAGGGAGAAGAAAGAGGGGTCACACGGGGAAGAAGGGAGAGGAGAGAGGGGTGACACGGGGAAGAAGGGAGAGGAGAGAGAGGTGACACGGAGAAGAAGGGAGAGGAGAAAGGGGTGACACGGGGAAGAAGGGAGAGGAGAAAGGGGTGACATGGAGAAGAAGGGAGATGAGAGAGGGGTGACACGGGGAAGAAGGGAGAGGAGAGAGAGGTGACACGGAGAAGAAGGGAGAGGAGAGAGGGGTGACACGGGGAAGAAGGGAGAGGAGAAAGGGGTGGCACAGAGAAGAAGGGAGAGGAGAAAGGGGTGACACGGGGAAGAAGGGAGAGGAGAAAGGGGTGGCACGGAGAAGAAGGGAGAGGAGAAAGGGGTGACATGGAGAAGAAGGGAGATGAGAGAGGGGTGACACGGGGAAGAAGGGAGAGGAGAGAGAGGTGACACGGAGAAGAAGGGAGAGGAGAGAGGGGTGACACGGGGAAGAAGGGAGAGGAGAAAGGGGTGACACAGGGAAGAAGGGAGAGAAGAAAGGGGTGACACGGAGAAGAAGGGAGAGGAGAAAGGGGTGACACGGGGAAGAAGGGAGAGGAGAGAGGGGTGACACGGGGAAGAAGGGAGAGGAGAGAGGGGTGACACGGAGAAGAAGGGAGAGGAGAGAGGGGTGACACGGGGAAGAAGAGAGAGGAGAGAGGGGTGACACGGGGAAGAAGGGAGAGGAGTGACATGGGGAAGAAGGGAGAGGAGAGAGGGGTGACACGGAGAAGAAGAGAGAAGAGAGAGGGGTGACACGGGGAAGAAGGGAGAGGAGTGACATGGGGAAGAAGGGAGAGGAGAGAGGGGTGAGACGGAGAAGAAGGGAGATGAGAGAGGGGTGACACGGAGAAGAAGGGAGAGAAGAGAGGGGTGACACGGAGAAGGGAGAGGAGAGAGGGGTGACACGGAGAAGAAGGGAGAGGAGAGAGGGGTGACACGGGGAAGAAGGGAGAGGAGAGAGGGGTGACATGGAGAAGAAGGGAGAGGAGAAAGGGGTGACACGGGGAAGAAGGGAGAGGAGAGAGGGGTGACAAGGGGAAGAAGGGAGAGGAGAAAGGGGTGACACGGGGAAGGCAGAGGAGAGAGGGGTGACACGGGGAAGAAGGGAGAGGAGAAAGGGGTGACACGGGGAAGGGAGAGGAGAGAGGTGTGACACGGGGAAGAAGGGAGAGGAGAGAGGGGTGACACGGGGAAGAAGGGAGAGGAGAGAGGGGTGAAACGGAGAAGAAGGGAGAGGAAAAAGGGGTGACATGGAGAAGAAGGGAGAGGAGAGAGGGGTGACACGGAGAAGAAGGGAGAGGAGAGAGGGGTGACACGGGGAAGGCAGAGGAGAAAGGGGTGACACGGGGAAGAAGGGAGAGGAGAAAGGGGTGACACGGGGAAGAAGGGAGAGGAGAGAGGGTGACACGGGGAAGAAGAGAGAGGAGAGAGGGGTGACACGGGGAAGAAGGGAGAGGAGAAAGGGGTGACACGGAGAAGGGAGAGGAGAGAGGGGTGACACGGAGAAGAAGGGAGAGGAGAGAGGGGTGACACGGGGAAGGGAGAGGAGAAAGGGGTGACACGGAGAAGAAGGGAGAGGAGAAATGGGTGACACGGAGAAGAAGGGGGAGGAGAGAGGGGTGACATGGGAAGAAGGGAGAGGAGAGAGGGGTGACACAGAGAAGAAGGGGGAGGAGAAAGGGGTGACATGGGAAGAAGGGAGAGGAGAGAAGGGTGACATGGAGAAGAAGGGAGAGGAGAGAGGGGTGACACGGAGAAGAAGGGAGAGGAGAAAGGGGTGACACGGGGAAGGGAGAGGAGAAAGGGGTGACACGGGGAAGAAGGGAGAGGAGAGAGGGGTGACACGGGGAAGAAGGGAGAGGAGAGGGGGGTGACACGGAGAAGAAGGGAGAGGAGAGAGGGGTGACACGGGGAAGAAGGGAGAGGAGAAAGGGGTGACATGGGGAAGAAGGGAGAGGAGAAAGGGGTGACACGGAGAAGAAGGGGGAGGAGAGAGGGGTGACATGGGAAGAAGGGAGAGGAGAGAGGGGTGACACAGAGAAGAAGTGGGAGGAGAAAGGGGTGACATGGGAAGAAGGGAGAGGAGAGAAGGGTGACATGGAGAAGAAGGGAGAGGAGAGAGGGGTGACACGGAGAAGAAGGGAGAGGTGAAAGGGGTGACACGGGGAAGGGAGAGGAGAAAGGGGTGACACGGGGAAGAAGGGAGACGAGAGAGGGGTGACACGGAGAAGAAGGGAGAGGAGAGAGGGGTGACACGGGGAAGAAGGGAGAGGAGAAAGGGGTGACATGGAGAAGAAGGGAGAGGAGAGAGGGGTGACACGGGGAAGAAGGGAGAGGAGAAAGGGGTGACACGGGGAAGAAGGGAGAGGAGAAAGGGGTGACACGGGGAAGAAGGGAGAGGAGAAAGGGGTGACATGGAGAAGAAGGGAGAGGAGAGAGGGGTGACACGGGGAAGAAGGGAGAGGAGAGAGGGGTGACACGGGAAAGAAGGGAGAGGAGAAAGGGGTGACACGGGGAAGAAGGGAGAGGAGAGAGGGGTGACACGGGAAAGAAGGGAGAGGAGAGAGGGGTGACACGGAGAAGGGAGAGGAGAAAGGGGTGACACGGGGAAGAAGGGAGAGGAGAGAGGGGTGACACGGGGAAGAAGGGAGAGGAGAAAGGGGTGACACGGGGAAGAAGGGAGAGGAGAAAGGGGTGACATGGAGAAGAAGGGAGAGGAGAGAGGGGTGACACGGGAAAGAAGGGAGAGGAGAGAGGGGTGACACGGGAAAGAAGGGAGAGGAGAAAGGGGTGACACGGGGAAGAAGGGAGAGGAGAGAGGGGTGACACGGGAAAGAAGGGAGAGGAGAGATGGGTGACACGGAGAAGGGAGAGGAGAAAGGGGTGACATGGGGAAGAAGGGAGAGGAGAAAGGGGTGACACGGAGAAGAAGGGAGAGGAGAAAGGGGTGACACGGGGAAGGGAGAGGAGAAAGGGGTGACACGGGGAAGAAGGGAGAGGAGAGAGGGGTGACACGGAGAAGAAGGGAGAGGAGAGAGGGGTGACATGGAGAAGAAGGGAGAGGAGAGAGGGGTGACACGGGGAAGAAGGGAGAGGAGAAAGGGGTGACATGGAGAAGAAGGGAGAGGAGAGAGGGGTGACACGGGGAAGAAGGGAGAGGAGAAAGGGGTGACACGGGGAAGAAGGGAGAGGAGAAAGGGGTGACACGGGGAAGAAGGGAGAGGAGAAAGGGGTGACATGGAGAAGAAGGGAGAGGAGAGAGGGGTGACACGGGGAAGAAGGGAGAGGAGAGAGGGGTGACACGGGAAAGAAGGGAGAGGAGAAAGGGGTGACACGGGGAAGAAGGGAGAGGAGAGAGGGGTGACACGGGAAAGAAGGGAGAGGAGAGAGGGGTGACACGGAGAAGGGAGAGGAGAAAGGGGTGACACGGGGAAGAAGGGAGAGGAGAGAGGGGTGACACGGGGAAGAAGGGAGAGGAGAAAGGGGTGACACGGGGAAGAAGGGAGAGGAGAAAGGGGTGACACGGGGAAGAAGGGAGAGGAGAAAGGGTGACATGGAGAAGAAGGGAGAGGAGAGAGGGGTGACACGGGGAAGAAGGGAGAGGAGAGAGGGGTGACACAGGAAAGAAGGGAGAGGAGAAAGGGGTGACACGGGGAAGAAGGGAGAGGAGAGAGGGGTGACACGGGAAAGAAGGGAGAGGAGAGAGGGGTGACACGGAGAAGGGAGAGGAGAAAGGGGTGACATGGGGAAGAAGGGAGAGGAGAGAGGGGTGACACAGAGAAGAAGGGGGAGGAGAAAGGGGTGACATGGGAAGAAGGGAGAGGAGAGAGGGGTGACATGGGGAAGAAGGGAGAGGAGAAAGGGGTGACACGGAGAAGAAGGGGGAGGAGAGAGGGGTGACATGGGAAGAAGGGAGAGGAGAGAGGGGTGACACAGAGAAGAAGGGGGAGGAGAAAGGGGTGACATGGGAAGAAGGGAGAGGAGAGAGGGGTGACACAGAGAAGAAGGGAGAGGAGAGAGGGGTGACACAGAGAAGAAGGGGGAGGAGAAAGGGGTGACACGGGGAAGAAGGGAAAGGAGAGAGGGGTGACACGGGGAAGAAGGGAGAGGAGAAAGGGGTGACATGGGGAAGAAGGGAGAGGAGAGAGGGGTGACACGGAGAAGAGGGGGGAGGAGAAAGGGGTGACACGGAGAAGGGAGAGGAGAAAGGGGTGACACGGGGAAGAAGGGAGAGGAGACAAGGGTGACATGGGGAAGAAGGGAGAGGAGAAAGGGGTGACACGGGGAAGAAGGGAGAGGAGAAAGGGGTGACACGGGGAAGAAGGGAGAGGAGAGAGGGGTGACACGGAGAAGAGGGGGGAGGAGAAAGGGGTGACACGGAGAAGGGAGAGGAGAAAGGGGTGACACGGGGAAGAAGGGAGAGGAGAGAGGGGTGACACGGGGAAGAAGGGAGAGGATAAAGGGGTGACATGGGGAAGAAGGGAGAGGAGAGAGGGGTGACACGGGGAAGAAGGGAGAGGAGAAAGGGGTGACATGGAGAAGAAGGGAGAGGAGAGAGGGGTGACACGGGGAAGAAGGGAGAGGAGAGAGGGGTGACACGGGGAAGAAGGGAGAGGAGAGAGGGGTGACACGGGGAAGAAGGGAGAGGAGAGAGGGGTGACACGGAGAAGGGAGAGGAGAAAGGGGTGACACGGGGAAGAAGGGAGAGGAGAGAGGGGTGACACGGAGAAGAATGGAGAGGAGAAAGGGGTGACATGGGGAAGAAGGGAGAGGAGAAAGGGGTGACACAGGGAAGAGGGGGGAGGAGAAAGGGGTGACACGGAGAAGGGAGAGGAGAAAGGGGTGACACGGGGAAGAGGGGGGAGGAGAGAGGGGTGACACGGAGAAGGGAGAGGAGAAAGGGGTGACACGGGGAAGAAGGGAGAGGAGAGAGGGGTGACACGGAGAAGAATGGAGAGGAGAAAGGGGTGACATGGGGAAGAAGGGAGAGGAGAAAGGGGTGACACGGGGAAGAGGGGGGAGGAGAAAGGGGTGACACGGAGAAGGGAGAGGAGAAAGGGGTGACACGGAGAAGGGAGAGGAGAAAGGGGTGACACGGGGAAGAAGGGAGAGGAGAAAGGGGTGACACGGAGAAGAAGGGAGAGGAGAAAGGGGTGACACGGGGAAGAAGGGAGAGGAGGGGTGACACGGAGAAGAAGGGAGAGGAGAGAGGGGTGAAACGGAGAAGAAGGGAGAGGAGAGAGGGGTGACACGGAGAAGAAGGGAGAGGAGAAAGGGGTGACACGGGGAAGAAGGGAGAGGAGAGAGGGGTGACACGGAGAAGGGAGAGGAGAAAGGGGTGACACGGAGAAGGGAGAGGAGAAAGGGGTGACACGGGGAAGAAGGGAGAGGAGAAAGGGGTGACACGGAGAAGAAGGGAGAGGAGAAAGGGGTGACACGGGGAAGAAGGGAGAGGAGAAAGGGGTGACACGGGGAAGAAGGGAGAGGAGAAAGGGGTGACACGGAGAAGGGAGAGGGAGAAAGGGGTGACACGGAGAAGGGAGAGGAGAAAGGGGTGACACGGGGAAGAAGGGAGAGGAGAGAGGGGTGACACGGAGAAGAAGGGAGAGGAGAAAGGGGTGACACGGGGAAGAAGGGAGAGGAGAAAGGGGTGACACGGGGAAGAGGGGGGAGGAGAAAGGGGTGACACGGGGAAGAGAGAGGAGAGGGGGGTGACACGGAGAAGAGGGGGGAGGAGAAAGGGGTGACACGGGGAAGAAGGGAGAGGAGAGAGGGGTGACACGGAGAAGAGGGGGGAGGAGAAAGGGGTGACACAGAGAAGGGACAGGAGAAAGGGGTGACATGGGGAAGAAGGGAGAGGAGAGAGGGGTGACACGGAGAAGAGGGGGAGGAGAAAGGGGTGACACGGGGAAGAAGGGAGAGGAGAGAGGGTGACACGGAGAAGAAGGGAGAGGAGAAAGGGGTGACACGGGGAAGAAGGGAGAGGAGAGAGGGGTGACACGGAGAAGAAGGGAGAGGAGAAAGGGGTGACACGGGGAAGAGGGGGAGGAGAAAGGGGTGACACGGAGAAGGGAGAGGAGAAAGGGGTGACACGGAGAAGAAGGGAGAGGAGAGAGGGGTGACACGGGGAAGAAGGGAGAGGAGAGAGGGGTGACACGGAGAAGAATGGAGAGGAGAAAGGGGTGACATGGGGAAGAAGGGAGAGGAGAAAGGGGTGACACGGGGAAGAGGAGAAAGGGGTGACACGGAGAAGAAGGGAGAGGAGAGAGGGGTGAAACGGAGAAGAAGGGAGAGGAGAGAGGGGTGACACGGAGAAGAAGGGAGAGGAGAAAGGGGTGACACGGGGAAGAAGGGAGAGGAGAGAGGGGTGACACGGAGAAGAAGGGAGAGGAGAAAGGGGTGACACGGGGAAGAAGGGAGAGGAGAGAGGGGTGACACGGAGAAGAAGGGAGAGGAGAAAGGGGTGACACGGGGAAGAAGGGAGAGGAGAGAGGTGTGACACGGGGAAGAAGGAGAGGAGAGAGGGGTGACACGGGGAAGAAGGGAGAGGAGAGAGGGTGACATGGGGAAGAAGGGAGAGGAGAGAGGGGTGACACGGGGAAGAAGGGAGAGGAGAAAGGGGTGACATGGAGAAGAAGGGAGAGGAGAGAGGGGTGACACGGGGAAGAAGGGAGAGGAGAGAGGGGTGACACGGGGAAGAAGGGAGAGGAGAGAGGGGTGACACGGGGAAGAAGGGAGAGGAGAGAGGGTGACATGGGGAAGAAGGGAGAGGAGAGAGGGGTGACACGGGGAAGAGGGAGAGGAGAAAGGGGTGACATGGAGAAGAAGGGAGAGGAGAGAGGGGTGACACGGGGAAGAAGGGAGAGGAGAGAGGGGTGACACGGGGAAGAAGGGAGAGGAGAGAGGGGTGACACGGGGAAGAAGGGAGAGGAGAGAGGGGTGCACGGGGAAGAAAGGGAGAGGAGAAAGGGGTGACACGGGGAAGAAGGGAGAGGAGAAAGGGGTGACACGGAGAAGAAGGAGAGGGAGAGGGGTGACACGGGGAAGAAGGAGAGGAGAAAGGGGTGACACGGGGAAGAAGGGAGAGGAGAAAAGGGGTGACACGGGGAAGAAGGGAGAGGAGAAAGGGGTGACATGGAGAAGAAGGGAGAGGAGAGAGGGGTGACACGGGGAAGAAGGGAGAGGAGAGAGGGGTGACACGGAAAGAAGGGAGAGGAGAAACGGGTGACACGAGGAAGAAGGGAGAGGAGAGAAGGGTGACAAGAGAAGGGAGAGGAGAAAGGGGTGACACGGGGAAGAAGGGAGAGGAGAAAGGGGTGACACGGAGAAGAAGGGGGAGGAGAGAGGGGTGACATGGGAAGAAGGGAGAGGAGAGAGGGGTGACACAGAGAAGAAGGGGGAGAGAAAGGGGTGACATGGGAAGAAGGGAGAGGAGAGGGGTGACACAGAGAAGAAGGGGGGAGGAGAAAGGGGTGACATGGGAAGAAGGGAGAGGAGAGAAGGGTGACATGGAGAAGAAGGGAGAGGAGAGAGGGGTGACACGGAGAAGAAGGGAGAGGAGAAAGGGGTGACACGGGGAAGGGAGAGGAGAAAGGGGTGACACGGGGAAGAAGGGAGAGGAGAGAGGGGTGACACGGGGAAGAAGGGAGAGGAGAGGGGGGTGACACGGAGAAGAAGGGAGAGGAGAGAGGGGTGACACGGGGAAGAAGGGAGAGGAGAAAGGGGTGACATGGGGAAGAAGGGAGAGGAGAAAGGGGTGACACGGAGAAGAAGGGGGAGGAGAGAGGGGTGACACAGGAAAGAAGGGAGAGGAGAAGGGGTGACACGGGAAAGAAGGGAGAGGAGAAAGGGGTGACACGGGGAAGAAGGGAGAGGAGAGAGGGGTGACACGGGGAAAGGGAGAGGAGAGAGGGGTGACACGGGAAGAAGGGAGAGGAGAGAGGGGTGACACGGGAAAGAAGGAGAGGAGAGAGAGGGGTGACACGGAGAAGGGAGAGGAGAAGGGGTGACACGGGGAAGAAGGGAGAGGAGAGAGGGGTGACACGGGGAAGAAGGGAGAGAGAGGGGTGACACAGGAAAGAAGGGAGAGGAGAAAGGGGTGACACGGGAAGAAGGAGAGGAGAAAGGGGTGACACGGGGAAGAAGGGAGAGGAGGAGGGGTGACACGGGAAAGAAGGGAGAGGAAGAGAGGGGTGACACGGAGAAGGGAGAGGAGAAAGGGGTGACACGGGAAGAAGGGAGAGGAGAGAGGGGTGACACGGGAAGAAGGGAGAGGAGAAAGGGGTGACACGGGGAAGAAGGGAGAGGAGAAAGGGGTGACATGGAGAAGAAGGGAGAGGAGAGAGGGGTGACACGGGGAAGAAGGGAGAGGAGAGAGGGGTGACACGGGAAAGAAGGGAGAGAGAGAGGGGTGACACAGAGAAGGGAGAGGAGAAAGGGGTGACATGGGAAGAAGGGAGAGGAGAAGGGGTGACACGGAGAAGAAGGGAGAGGAGAAAGGGGTGACACGGGGAAGGGAGAGAAAGGGGTGACACGGGGAAGAAGGGGAGAGGAGAGAGGGGTGACACGGAGAAGAAGGGAGGGGAGAGAGGGGTGACACGGGGAAGAAGGGAGAGGAGAAAGGGGTGACACGGAGAAGAAGGGAGAGGAGAGAGGGGTGACACGGGGAAGAAGGGAGAGGAGAAAGGGGTGACACGGGAAGAAGGGAGAGGAGAAAGGGGTGACACGGGGAAGAAGGGAGAGGAGAAAGGGGTGACATGGAGAAAGGGAGAGGAGAGAGGGGTGACACGGGGAAGAAGGGAGAGGAGAGAGGGGTGACACGGGAAAGAAGGGAGAGGAGAAAGGGGTGACACGGGGAAGAAGGGAGAGGAGAGAGGGGTGACACGGGAAAGAAGGGAGAGGAGAGAGGGGTGACACGGAGAAGGGAGAGGAGAAAGGGGTGACACGGGGAAGAAGGGAGAGGAGAGAGGGGTGACACGGGGAAGAAGGGAGAGGAGAAAGGGGTGACATGGGAAGAAGGGAGAGGAGAGAGGGGTGACACGGGGAAGAAGGGAGAGGAGAGAGGGGTGACACAGGAAAGAAGGGAGAGGAGAAAGGGGTGACACGGGGAAGAAGGGAGAGGAGAGAGGGGTGACACGGGAAAGAAGGAGAGGAGAGAGGGGTGACACGGAGAAGGGAGAGGAGAAAGGGGTGACATGGGGAAGAAGGGAGAGGAGAGAGGGGTGACACAGAGAAGAAGGGGAGAGAAAGGGGTGGACATGGGGAAGAAGGGAGAGGAGAGAGGGGTGACATGGGGAAGAAGGGAGAGGAGAAAGGGGTGACACGGAGAAGAAGGGGGAGGAGAGAGGGGTGACATGGGAAGAAGGAGAGGAGAGAGGGGTGACACAGAGAAGAAGGGGGAGGAGAAAGGGGTGACATGGGAAGAAGGGAGAGGAGAGAGGGGTGACACAGAGAAGAAGGGAGAGGAGAGAGGGGTGACACAGAGAAGAAGGGGGAGGAGAAAGGGGGTGACACGGAGAAGGGAGAGGAGAAAGGGGTGACACGGGGAAAAGGAAAGGAGAGAGGGGTGACACGGGGAAGAAGGGAGAGGAGAAAGGGGTGACATGGGGAAGAAGGGAGAGGAGAGAGGGGTGACACGGAGAAGAGGGGGAGGAGAAGGGGTGACACGGAGAAGGGAGAGGAGAAAGGGGTGACACGGGGAAGAAGGGAGAGGAGAGAGGGGTGACATGGGAAGAAGGGAGAGGAGAAGGGGTGACACGGGGAAGAAGGGAGAGGAGAAAGGGGTGACACGGGGAAGAAGGGAGAGGAGAGAGGGGTGACACGGGAGAAGAGGGGGAGGGGAAAGGGGTGACACGGAGAAGGGAGAGGAGAGAAGGGGTGACACGGGAAGAAGGGAGAGGAGAGAGGGGTGACACGGGGAAGAAGGGAGAGGATAAAGGGGTGACATGGGGAAGAAGGGAGAGGAGAGAGGGGTGACACGGGGAAGAAGGGAGAGGAGAAAGGGGTGACATGGAGAAGAAGGGAGAGGAGAGAGGGGTGACACGGCGAAGAAGGGAGAGGAGAGAGGGGTGACACGGGGAAGAAGGGAGAGGAGAGAGGGGTGACACGGGGAAGAAGGGAGAGGAGAGAGGGGAGGAAGAGAGGGGTGACACGGAGAAGGGAGAGGAGAAAGGGGTGACACGGGAAGAAGGGAGAGGAGAGAGGGGTGACACGGAGAAGAATGGAGAGGAGAAAGGGGTGACATGGGGAAGAAGGGAGAGGAGAAAGGGGTGACACAGGAAGAGGGGGAGGAGAAAGGGGTGACACGGAGAAGGGAGAGGAGAAAGGGGTGACACGGGGAAGAGGGGGGAGGAGAGAGGGGTGACACGGAGAAGGGAGAGGAGAAAGGGGTGACACGGGGAAGAAGGGAGAGGAGAGAGGGGTGACACGGAGAAGAATGGAGAGGAGAAAGGGGTGACATGGGGGAGAAGGGAGAGGAGAAAGGGGTGACACGGGGAAGAGGGGGAGGAGAAAGGGGTGACACGGAGAAGGGAGAGGAAAAAGGGGTGACACGGAGAAGGGAGAGGAGAAAGGGGTGACACGGGAAGAAGGGAGAGGAGAAAGGGGTGACACGGAGAAGAAGGGAGAGGAGAAAGGGGTGACACGGGGAAGAAGGGAGAGGAGAGAGGGGTGACACGGAGAAGAAGGGAGAGGAGAGAGGGGTGAAACGGAGAAGAAGGGAGAGGGAGAGAGGGGTGACACGGAGGAGAGGGGTGACACGGAGAAGAAGGGAGAGGAGAGAGGGGTGAAACGGAGAAGAAGGGAGAGGAGAGAGGGGTGACACGGAGAAGAAGGGAGAGGAGAAAGGGGTGACACGGGGAAGAAGGGAGAGGAGAGAGGGGTGACACGGAGAAGGGAGAGGAGAAAGGGGTGACACGGAGAAGGGAGAGGAGAAAGGGGTGACACGGGGAAGAAGGGAGAGGAGAAAGGGGTGACACGGAGAAGAAGGGAGAGGAGAAAGGGGTGACACGGGGAAGAAGGGAGAGGAGAAAGGGGTGACACGGGGAAGAAGGGAGAGGAGAAAGGGGTGACACGGAGAAGGGAGAGGAGAAAGGGGTGACACGGAGAAGGGAGAGGAGAAAGGGGTGACACGGGGAAGAAGGGAGAGGAGAGAGGGGTGACACGGAGAAGAAGGGAGAGGAGAAAGGGGTGACACGGGGAAGGAAGGGAGAGGAGAAAGGGGTGACACGGGGAAGAGGGGGGAGGAGAAAGGGGTGACACGGGGAAGAGAGAGGAGAGGGGGGTGACACGGAGAAGAGGGGGAGGAGAAAGGGGTGACACGGGGAAGAAGGGAGAGGAGAGAGGGGTGACACGGAGAAGAGGGGGGAGGAGAAAGGGGTGACACAGAGAAGGGACAGGAGAAAAGGGTGACATGGGGAAGAAGGGAGAGGAGAGAGGGGTGACACGGAGAAGAGGGGGGAGGAGAAAGGGGTGACACG